>JAVYIG010016472.1:0-30982 GCA_035222895.1 Strongylocentrotus droebachiensis | reverse complement strand
GGCGAGATTGACGTGCGCGTGCCCTGTAGCCTAGGTATGTATGATGGAAGCTAACTCCGGGAAGCGTTATTTTTTTCTGCGGCACAGATTGGGGTAGGTGCTGAGCCTAATGGGACAGTTTAGGGTAAGGGTTAAATCAAGACCTCTTTTGTTTTTAAAGCCCCAATCTGTGCCGCAGAAAAAAATGACGCCTCCGGGAAGCTCCGATCCCGAAGGCGTCGGAACCTCGGGTGGTGCATCGAAAAACATTCTAACATTCTTGAGATAATGTCGCCCAACCCGCTGTTAGAATGTTTTTTGATGCACCACCCGAAGCTCCGATGCCTTTGTCGTCGGCGTCGGAGCTTCCCGGAGTTAGATGGAAGCGAGCTTGGCGCTAAGCCGCTATTGTACTCTTTAGTATCCATTTTGGACCCGTAACTCCAGCGTGGAGATACCCTACTAAAACATACCCCAAAACCAACTTACCAACTAACAAAACCATCTTCATCAATTGTTCAAATAATGGTCAGGATATAAGGTCGTTAATCATTATATTTCTTACCCCTTTCTTGTGACAATTTTCTTATCTTTCTTGGAGAATTTTTCCTAAAAACTAAGACAATATTTACTTTCTCACAGATTTCACAGCAAACTGCTGCACAATTACAATACAATATGCATACCGTACTGACGAAGGGGTGCGGGTGTGTTAGCGTGCGTGAAACTATCTATTGTGAAGCTATTATCATGTATAAAGTAATGTAGAGTATTACTGCGGTCCTACATTTTGCCTGATGCTGAACCAGAAAAAAATAACCTGCCATGATTACTCTTATCATTCATTTTAAAATCTATGTGGGCCAAATATATTTGAAGAGCAAATGTTGATGATTTAATGAGAGAATTGGATCATAGATATATATTATTACTAAAGAAAGTACTAACTCCAGGGAGCTCCGATTCAAACGGCAGGTTGGGTCACATTTTTTCACAATGTAAAGAGGTAGTCATTACAATTTTGACTTACAATGTTTTTCAACTGCTCTGGCCATTGTATCGTCAATCCAACATGGCGAAGAGATGGTATGCATGCACGGTAGCGGCGCAGCTAATATGAACATTCATATTTGATTGCCGTTCACTCGAAATTGCTAAATATGCATGAATCAAAGAGACAGAGCCCTATATGAAACAGCACTCTATATCATGAATATTCATATTTGCTCCGCCGCTACCGCGCATGCATACTTTCTCTTTGCCATGTTGAATTAAAGATACAACATGGAAGAATCATCGGGTTAGTAGTACTCAGGGTTCTTGTTAATTTTTCTGATAGCAGGCTATTTATGATTTACAGGAGGCTACTAAAATTGCAAAAGAAAAATCTCTGTGCGCGTAGCGCACATCACCATGTGCGCCGGGGTCCAGGGGTCCAGGGCCCGCCCAAGGGCCCTGGAAGCTTTAGGGTTTTAGATGCTCTCTGGTGCTATCTTAGCCTTATTTTTGAAGATATGACCACACTGTATGAGCTATAGTTTAATGATAAAGATCATGAATATTTTGGCTGAATAACTTACTTTTCATATGATATACAATATGAAATGAAAATGCTCCATTATTGTTTCTGATAAATCAATCATATTTGTGATGAATCTACAATTTTGAATTACATGATAATGATACAAGGTAGTCCTGGGCAAAAACGGTTAACTGACGTTTACAGGACCTTGTCAGTGAAGAAAATCGTTTGCAATAAAAAATTAAAAAAATTGGAACACACATAAAAAAAATATGACAAAATTGGATTGGTAAATGGTTTGCAGGTATGTGACAGCTGTCTGGAGGGGAGTCTCCCCTGAAGGCAAGCCCCTAGCATTTCAAGATCTCCCATTCAGATTCTAGAGACCTTAGAAGAAAAATCTTGTCAATTCAATCAGAATGTATTAAACTTTTCTCGCATATTGAAATGTAATGTGACACATGTTTAATATTCATGTACCTGAGGCTGAAACTTTTTGCAATAATTACATAGTGAATGATCATTCCATTTCTGAATCTGAGGACTGGCTAAGAAGATCCTCATCCAGACCTAGGATGTCAAGGGTGGACTTCACCTCCTGGTCTTCAGCTTCATCTTGCCCACTGGCACCTTCTTCACTTTGCCTGGTGACTGTCGTTGGCTTGTCATCATTCTGAGCTGCAGCACTGTGGGTTTCAACTTCTAGTCCATCAGTCTCTGTCGGCTACGATTTTTTTTTTATTTTATTTTTTTTATTTTATGGTGCCGACAGCCGGCTACGATTGCCGTTACAGCCGGAAAAAATAGCCGGTTGCCGGCTATTAACAAGAACCCTGAGTACTAGTAGACTAGACTCTTATTAAGTCTGATAGACTAGAGTCTATCTAGTACTCATGCATAAGTGGGAAATAAGAGCAAAGTTAACTTTAATAGTCGGCCTTAGATTTGCATTCATTAGAATCTGTTTATTTTGTTGAATATCAACTCAAATTGAAATGTGCATGATTGTCATGTGTCTGGTCAGTTTTCTCTACAATTTGAATTCCTATAAATACATACGCTTTATGCAGAACCAATGTAAACAATGTACAGTATCAAATTTGCTTTATAGACCGAATTACATGTACATTTATGTATTAAATTTTTCAAGCCTTTGAAAATAAAGGGTGTAGCTTAGACTATGAACATGACGGACAAAGAAAGAGGACAAAAAATACAGTTCCTCATTCTACCCTCAACAATTGCTGTGGTAGACAAAGGAACATCCCTCGACTACTATAATGTAAAGATGTGTAAAAACAGGTGTCACATGCATATTCACCTGTTCTACACATTTTTACATAATAGCAGTGAAGGGATGTTCCTTTGTCTACCACAGCAATTGTTGAGGATGGAATGAGGAACTGTATATTTTGTCCTCTTCTTTGTCCGTCATGTTCATAGTGTTATGACCCCTCCCCCATCATAATACAAGTTTTCTTTTCTCTTTTCTTTTCAGACTTGAACTTGATTTGATCATGGGTAAGATATGCAAAGTAGTGGTGTGCGGGTCAGCAGGAGTGGGGAAGACTGCCGTCTTGGAGCAGGTCATCTATGGAACACACCGTGTCGGACAGGTTGGTATCCATCACGACTATTATTTTGATCATTTCATTATTGTTAACAACATTAATAAAAGCATTTTTATCATTATCATTAACATTATAAACAATAACATCGATCACTGTCATCGAACGATCATCACCATCTTCATATCATCATCATATACCATCACCACCACCATCATGTCATCATCATCATTATCATCATCATCATCGTTACCGTCATCATCATCATCATCATCATCATCATTATCTTCATCACCATCACCATCATCATGCCATCATCATCACCATCATCATGTCATCATCATCACCATCATCATCATCATCATCATTATCATCATCATTATCATCATCATCATCATCATACCATCAATAATCATCATCAACATCATCCTCATCATCATCAGCATCACAATCATCACCATCACTGTCATCACCATCATCTTCATATCATCATCATCATCATCTGACATCATCATCAACATCATCTTCATCATCATCACCATCACTCTCATAACATCATCATCATCATCATCATAACATCATCACTACTATCATCATCGTCACCTTTCATCTTTATTATAGGGGTTTTCATTAATCTGATATACAGGGTCACTTTAAGGAGATAACCATTTTATCCAATTGTTTGAACATTTCTGTCAAACAATCTCTGACTATGGATGTTTTGAAGCACATACTTTGTGCAAATATCAACACAAAGATTTGCAATCAATTCAGCTTTGCTGAGTTCTAGCTGGCCCGAGCTTCAAGTTAACAAATGATAACAATAATAATATGCCATACTTATATGGGGCGTATGTCCGTATGCGCTGTAGTGGAGAGAAAGAAAAAAAAAGAATATTGAGAAGAGTGAGATACACTCAGCACACTCCCTGAAGTCCTTGGTTATAATTGGAATTTTTTTTTTTAAATGTTCGCCATTTTTTATATTTTCCAGACAGTTTATTTCAATGCTCTGCTGATGCAACCTGAAAAGAGCGTGACCCAAATTTTGTGCTTAATTGAGGGGTAGTAAGGATACACTTTTGTGAGGAGCTGTAAGTTTTTGGTTGATTCTATGATAAATTTCAGAACAAACGATGAAACCATTTTTTAATTTTTTTTTATAGGAAACAACTTGTCCTACGATTGAAGACATCTACGTAGCCAACATTGAGACGAATAGAGGAAGCAGAGAAAGGGTCAGGTTCTACGACACCAAGGGCTTGGTAAGATACATGTGGGCTGTTAAAGTGACTCGGTAACATTACCTCAGATTCTGAAACAAAATCCTGGATTTAACTCGTGCTGCAATCGTAATTATAAACCTTTAGGTCAGTCAGCAATCCCATGACTTTTACAATCTGATCGCCTGTCTAATTATCAAGATATTTATGATTGCAAATCCAATTTTTTCTTACGGTTTTTATAACACTACAGTCTATCGGGGGAAATGAGTATGGTAAAACCGGTCACTCAATGGTTTTTACTTTATTGAGGCACTTCATGATCATTTTGAAGTGCAATTTTCCTAGGGCTTCAATATTACACCATATCACAGACACTGATAACACGAAAGGCCATGCATCTCATATTTAACATTGTTAAACAATGCCTTTAACATATGCCACGTTTATTTTTATGTGTAAATGAATGGAAACTGTGGGCACTAAAGGTCCTCCACGTATTCACAGAGCTCTGTGTTAAAGGTAATGCAAAGTTTTGGGAAATTTTGAAAATTGGATGAATACAATTTTATAGATGCTCACATTGCTGAGCAAACTACAGTAACTTTCGTATCCTATCAGGTACCCATTTAAAACTTGAGTGGAGAGTGGCAAATGTAGATTAATGTCTTGCCAAAGGACGTTGGTGCCAGGCTGGGATACCATATCACCCTTGTCCTTGTCAATCACAGTGTCATTGTTTTTTGTTTTTGTCCTCTTCAGAGGTATTTATTCGGTTATAAAATACATTTAACAAAAAAATAATTGAAACAGAAATATACATTCACTTTACACCTCATCTCTTGAAATATTTACGATTAGACAGTGTCATTGTCATGTTTATTGTTATTGCCATTTTTCTTCTTTTATCCAGACTTCCATCAATCCAGATCTCCCCAAGCAGTACCTCAGCATGGCAGATGTAAGTTAAACAGTGAAACCTGCTTATAAAGACCGCTCGAGGGAAACAAGAAAAGCAGTCTTTATGAGCAGGTGGTCTTTATAGGCATGTTCCTATAGTACAGGTGTCAATGGGAAACCATATTAGAGGGAAACTAAAAAATGCAGTCTTTAAAGGCCAAGTCCACTCACAAACTTTTTTTGATTGGTTTGTCTGATTTTTCTGCTTCTATTGGAAGTTTTTGGAGTGGACTTGGCCTTAAAAGACAGGTTTTCTTTCTATACAGGTGGTCACTAAAGCAGGTTTAGCTGTTCATGGGCTCTTAAACATGTATTGTATGTTAACGCTTTGAATAACGCTGATGTTGGCTGTTTTGTTGACATTTTCGTGTTGCTTATATTATTATTACCCACAATTAGCTGGCTCATGTATTGTTATTTTTAATTAAATAATTAATTAATGGTCCCCGTGTTTTTTTAAAAAGTGGAGCTGAATTGGTATGATCGTGTTGGCTAATTATCTTCATAGCAATTTTAGGTTCTAAAAGGGCACTTTAAATGTCATAGATAAGAATAAGAGCAATAACCATGCACTTTGAAGGCATTTGCGGTCTGAAAACAGAACTCAACTATCCCTTTAACTTGGTTTCTGTGTGAATCATCTTATTGCAGGGGTTCTTATTGGTATACAGCACTACCAGTCAAGAGTCCTTCAAGATGCTCGAACACATCAAGAAAGAGATTGATAAGCTCAAAGACAAGGACAAGAAGGAGGTATGTATTACATTTAAAGGGATCGTTTAACAATGTTAAATCTGAGATGCATGGCCCTACGTGTAATCAGTGTCTGTGATATGGTGTTATATTGAAGCCCTAAAAAAATTCCACTTCAAAATTATCAAGAAGTGCCTTAAAAAGTAAAAACCTTTGAGTGACCAGTTTTACAATACTCGTTTTCCCCAATAGACTGTAGTATTACGAAAACCGTTTGTTAAACGCAAAATTTGATTTTGATTTTCAATCATAAATATCTTGATAATCAGACAGGTGATCGGCTTGTGAAAGTCATGGGGTTCCTGACTGACCTAAAGGTTTATAATTATCATTGCAGCAGGAGCTAAATCAAGGATTTTTTTGAAGGATCTGAGACAAAGTTACCGGATCCCTTTAAAGGGGAAGTCCACCCTGGTATTAAGTTGGTTTTAATAGAAGCAGTAAAATGAGAGAAACTGGTCTGGGAAAGTTTGATTCCTATTACAAATGTATAAGAAAGTTATGAATTTTTAAAGTTGCGATCAATCAATTGCAAATTGGCAACTCAGGGCAACTCATCTTGGGAGCTTCCCAACCATTGCTCTGTACTATAAAAAAAAAATGGAAATTGTCATTTTCCCTTCAGAAAGTGTCCAATTATGCATGCACCCTAAAAATAATTATTGCAGATACCGGTATGTTTCTATACAAATCCCTGAATGGAAAAAGTGTATACCATTATAATTAATGACAAAGAAAATTATGAAAAATTATGAAATCTTTAATATGTACAGAGCAAATTGGAGAGGACCTCCCAAGATGTGTCACAGTGTTACCAATTAGTGTTTAATTGATTGCAAATTTAAAAGTTAATAACTTTTCTAGTTTTAATCAGATATTGCTCAAACTTTCACTGACATTTTGATCGTATTTTTCTGCTTCAATTCAAACCGTTTTCATATCAGGGTGCACTTCCCTTTTCAGGTTCTCACCAGTGCATAAAGCCCTTGGTGCTCATAACAAGCTCAAATGATTTTTTTTTTTTTTTTTTTTTTTTTTTTTTTTTTTTTTAATGCCAAGAGTAAATTATCCCTGAAATTGGTGCCCACAAGTGTATGAAAAATTGGTCAATCTTGCTTTAAAGAGAAGATTGAGTTCCGGGAAGATTCAAGACAATAAATATAATAGTAGAAATACTCCCCAGGGAGTGGAGTTGGTGCTAATTGTGCCTGAGTGAATCCGACGACTGGGATAATGATATCTGTAAAGCACTTAAAGACAAATTCTATTTTGCTATAGAAATCCATCTTATTATCATTATTTTCCCCTCCATTTGCATCAATGGTTGACAATATCCCGTAAAAAATCTGGGACAAGATCAAAACGAAACAAAAAATTTCACCAAAGTATTGAATATATTTGGTTTCTCTCTCTCTCTCTCTCTCTCTCTCTCTCTCTCTCTCTCTCTCTCTTAGATATCGGTGGTGATGATTGGTAATAAAGTTGACCTACATCAGCAGAGACAGGTAGAGTTCAGAACAGCCAGTGACTGGGCAGTCAAAGAAAAAAGTAAGTTAACCCTTTAACCCTTTTCATTGTGCCGCATTGTTTTTATCATGGGATACATATACCAAAGGCTTCAAGATTTATTTAACTGTTTCCTGTACAAAATTAATCTCTACGGGTGTATGGAATTGTGTAACTTTGCAAAGCCATTGTGCTACCCCAAGTCATCCTTCCCTTAAAGGGATCCGGTAACTTTGTCTCAGATTCTGAAACAAAATTCTGGATTTAGCTCATGATGCAATGATAATTATAAACCTTTAGGTCAGTCAGGAACCCCATGACTTTTACAAGCCGATCACCTGTCTGATTATCAAGATATTTATGATTAGAATTACAAATTTTGAAAACCGTTTGCCAAACGGTTTTCATAACACTACAGTCTATTGGGGAAAACGAGTATGGTAAAACCGGTCACTCAAAGATTTTTACTTTTTTGAGACACTTCTTGATCATTTTGAAGCGCAATTTTTTTAGGGCTTCAATATTACACCATATCACGACACTGATAACACGTAGGGCCGTGTATCTCAGATTTAACATTGTTAAACGATCCCTTTAAAATGTGCCTTTTGTGTGTGGAAAAAGAGCGACCATGCAAAGAGGTGTAGAAAGCAACTGAAATGTAATAATAGCTTTGAGTACTGGTTATTTAAAGGTAAACACCAGTTTTGGAAACGCCCCACTCTCAAAAAATGAAATGGAAGCTCTTATTACCAATCATGTGAAAGAATATGTTTTGACTAATTCGTGATGATATAAATTTTGCCGAGAAACCGCCTACTAATTGATATATTTGGTAAATTATTATATCTATTTGGACCTGATAGATATCCTGCACGTGTTGCGCACGTGTCGCTTAGTCCCATATACATCTTTCTGTGTACAGTGCTTGTAACTTTACTAAGACTGGGCCAAATTTCTAATCTTTTTGATGATTCCAGAACCTTACAGTACACAACAATACTTATATGCTAGATGATCAACTTTTTCTGATTGATTCCACAACGTTTCTTTCACAATGCAATCGCATGACCATAACTGGTCTTTATCTTTAACTACATTATATTGTGATTCTAAAACAAGATGAGCATAAAAGTAGTAAATTTTAATAGCCAAATTTACATTGAGCACATACGCACCACAGGGGATGCTCAAGGGAAGTGTTTTACTATTATCCTGGCTTTACTGCTGTTACCCTTATAGCACAGATGGTAGGAGGGGGGTATAGGTCCTGACAATTTGAGACGCTGAAAGGAATAAATTTAGAAAATGACTTACTACACCTGGGTGGAGAGTGCCAAGGGACTTAAAGGGATAGTTGGGTTCTGTTTTCAGACCGCAAATGCCTTCAAAGTGCATGGTTATTGCTCTTATTCTTACCTATAACATTTCTAGTGCCCTTTTAGAACCTAAAATTGCTATGAAGGTAATTTTAAACCCCAAAATGAGCGAAATTTAGCCAATACGATCATACCAATTCAGCTCCACTTTCAAAAAATTACGGTGACCGTTAATTAATAATTTAATTAAAAATAAAAATACATGGGCGGGCTGGTTGTGCGTAATATAACCAACATGAAATTGCCAACAAAAAAGCCAACATCGGCATTGGCTGAAATACGACGCAAAAGGCGCTATTTTGTTTTTTCAACAGCTTTTTCAAAGTATCTCATATTTGTGGTGGTACACAAGTATTAAAAATCGTTATATTTATGGATATTTCAGCCGTCTCTGAACCGATTTTGATCAAACAAAGATGATTTTGTCATTTAAATTGTATGTTCTTTCAAATTTGACACTCAGTTATTCATTATCTCGCAAAAAAATTATTTTGAGTATCGCCCTCTGCAACAGAACTCAACTATCCCTTTAAGTACCAGGCTTGGACTTTAACAATGAAAAGTACCATCTAAGGAACCCATTTTAAAGAATTGTATTGATGTAATTTTCATTTCCTTTTTCCTTCTATCCTGAATGCAGTCCAATTCTTTGAAGTGATGGTAGCCAATAGCAGTAGTCTCGTGCAGACGATCGTCTCTCTTACATCTAAGCTCACTATGATGAGATAACTACCTGTCAGTGACCTTGAAGGGAGGTCTAATTCCTCTGGGCCAAACTAGTGCAGAGGGGCTTTGAAAGATTTTTATTGATGTGATTTTCATTTCCTTTTTCCTTCTATTTTGAATGCAGTCCAATTCTATGAGGTGACGGTAGCGAATAGAAGTAGTCTCGTGCAGCCGATCGTCTCTCTTACATCTAAGCTCACTATCCCTCCAAGTAAGTGGACTCGTGTTATTGCTCATGAAAAGTAACCAAATCATTACCGGTATTCATGTTGAGTGTGTGTGGTTCTATGCGAGTATATTAAATATAGACTTGATGACTTGATGATCTAAAAGGCTAAGAAGCTCATCTGTACAACCGCCACCTCTTGGCGACTAGCGAACAACTGGAATTCTTGATTACTGCAGATATGAAAAAGAGGGAGAGGGGGGCGATCTGTTTTCCTTTTAATCTACATTTGCCACTCTCCACCCAGGTGTAAATGGGTACCTGATATGCTTGAGCGCTAGTTACTTTGGCAGCTCAGCTATAACCAGGGTAATATGTGTAAAGCGCCATGAGCATCAGAGCCTGGCGGATACGAGCGCTATATAAATATCCATATTATTATTATTATTTATTACCTGGATTTCTTTTTTTGTATTCATTGTCCATAAAAGTAGGTAGGGTTGATATTTGCATTGAGTTTAACAAAGAGATTGTTTTAAATTTATTTAATTATTCTGATTAAATTGCTCTTATTCATCAACAGCATCATGTACAACAACACAAGTGGATGCAAATTTTCCACTTTCTGCTTTTTTGTACAATTTGTAATTCGAGCATTCTGGATCAAAAGTTACAATATAATGTCACTATAAGGTGAGGTCTTAAAAAGTTGTCGATGGTTTCTCATTTTTATTCTCTTTCATTTTTGTTTTGCTCTACAGCCAAATCAACCTTCTCAATATCAGTGCGGAATTTCAAGCCGAAGCAACTGCAGAGCTTTGGCGATTCATGACCACAGACCCACCCCTTCATTTTAATGTCATGAAAGAGGAATTGAAGCAAGAACACTCGCACACGTGCAAGGTTATAGATAGATAACTTTGGACATCTTACGTCTGTTCCGCTGGGACTACCTACGAGGCGAGTGTGCGTTCTTGATCGTGATTGAGAGCTTGCAAAGGAGTAAGATTGCCGGCCAAAACCGCTTTAAAATTCTACTTTATCAAAGTGATAGCCGTCCAGTTGTATTGAAATAGATATTATTTCATCCTACAGTGTAAAAGGCAAGTATTGTCTGTAAACCTTGCAGATTATTGTGGCACAGATACTTCCTTGGCTTTGATACGGACTGTGGTTGAAAGTGACACAGCCCAACATGGGGATAGTTCTATATTAAAGTGTAACAAGACTAGTGGTGTTTTAGTTAGCTCCATTCGTCCTGGCTCTAAAACTTCCATAGCACAAGCATGGAAGCAAGACCAGGACTAGAAAGAAGTCCTGGGCCCCCGTCTTATAAATAGTTGTGATTAATCGCAACTTATTTGCGATTTATATCAATTGCAACTATGTACTTAAGAGATAGGAGTTTGCAAACTTGCGATTGATTTGGATCAATAGTAACTCTTTGTAAGACGGTGTCCTGGTTTAACTGTGGACCATATGTTATAGATCTGCTCAGTATTTTTTGCCTAGTGCAGAAAATAAAGACAAGGGAATCCTAGACCTGCTTTGGGGGGCAAAAAGAATAGATCCGAGTTATACATATACATGGGGCCTGGGCTATGCTGGACTTGGCCCGGACCAGACTTCTGCTCATTTTTGACTAATTTATATAGATGTACAAAGTATAAACTGTCAATATCTAAAACGATCAAAATTGTATGAAACCTGTACTTATTTGAGAAGTGTCAAAAATCATGCTTCAAGTACTGGTTACAATTTGTTTTCCAGATTTTGTGTATGTTTGAATATATAGTGAAAATAATTTACAGGTGGCAACTTATCTAAAAAGCAAACACTCGAGCTGAGAGTTCCGTAAAGAAATAAAAAACCTGTCATCACATTTCACATACATTTTTGTTCTCTTATCTGGAAGGGGGGGGGGAGGGCATCATTATAGCCTATTGGCCTTTGATAGCCTTTATCTGTTGCTATCTTCAAAGTTTTTTGAAGACATGCTTGTTTTCAGGGGCGTTTGAATCGTTTTTCATTGTGTTTGTTTTTGTTCTCATCACAAGTTCAAGGCAGTAGAGTATATTTGTGTAAGTTTATCTAATTGTTATTTAAAATGATAGAATGGTCCTCCTACATATTCACTGATGTCTACAGTACCTCTATCACAAGGTTCCTAAAGTAAGGTCCAGAAACGTGACATCGCCAACACCACATGTATGAAATGCACTTCTTATTGTCTGACTAGGTTTGCAGTCAATTCTTGATATCGATTACTACTTCCTTTTTGTTTCTGTTCGGTTAAAAGTTTGTTGTCATAGTTGTAGAACATTCCAAAATCACTGCCAGTACCATTCCTCTTATTTGTGCCAAGCTTGCTTGATTCACATGGAACAGAGAGGCATTGACCATGTATGTATGGATCCAGTCAGATCAATATATCGGCCCCATCCTCATCCCCCCATCAAGAACATGCTTTCTTCTAAAAATGTCTCATTCAAATTTGTTGTTGTATATATACTGTGCGATTGTAAACAATAGCCTTTCATACATTTACAGATAGGTAGTTGTTGACTGCTGTTGCAGCTCTGATGTAATATATCACTGATCTACATTATTTGAAAACCAATTTTGTATTGTTTTTTCATCAATTTACCATAACTGTCACCCTGTCTAGTCAAAGTAGGGAAGTGCAGCAAACTTCATGAAAAAACAGATAATTAAACATTTTTGACAAAAACTACAAGAGATTAGTTAATTCATTATTTTAGGTGAAAAATTGAAACATTAAAAAAAAAGGGGTCGCTAAACAGTTTGATGCTGAAAGGTTTTTAGTAATGTTCCTCTGTAATATAATCGTTGCTCTCTGTGTTGGTCAAAATGTTCCCATTTATGTATGTATAGTCCATTCTTGCCAAGACTGTATTCAATATGATTAAAAATTCACATTAAAAATGTATGAATATAAAGCATATTAGGCAGTGTTTCACATTTAGTTAACACAACTTAATTATTCATTCCCCTTGTGAATTTAAGGTTTTTTGTGTTTTTCATAACTCAAGAATGAAAGGTTGACACAATGAATTAGGGCCTATGTTATAAATATAGATGTAATCTTGAATATGTACTTTAAAAAAATACATAACTTGGTAAGGAAGGGTATGAATAATTTATTTGTTAACTGTGATGACTTACTTTCACAATCTTATATCTTGGCTACTGACTTATGAAAACCATGTATTCACTTCACTACCCTTCATGTTGTGTACTTACAATTATATTATATTTGCTTGTTATGTCTTTTATGTGTTTGTATATTTTCACAATAAAATATTCTATAACAAGGTAGACAACAAAAGCGAGACACGATTTTTACTTTGTGTATTTCTGCAAACTTTTTTTTCTTTTATTTGTACAAAAGATGAATGAAAAGCATAATCTTTTGCAGTCTTTTTTTTTTGTACACTACATGGTACAAAAATTCACAAGAAACACAAAAGACTCACCAATGACAAACAAAAGCTATTATCTCAATTATTCCCCCAAACACATCATTCGGGCAACTTAAAAGAAACAAAATAAGAAATAACATATAATTTGTTGTTAAAAAATGTCTTAATTCCATAGTAAATCTTTGTCTCTTCTCATTTCTAACATATAGGCACTTGAGTCTTTTTGTCTTTTCCTTCCCTAAATAGAGCTTTTCTAAATTACATTTGAAGACACTGAATTTGAATTCACATTAGTCTAGCCTATGAATATTCATGAGGCAGTTTGAATTTGCATACTGGTCCATAATTCTTACGACATATGCACATCTGGTTCAATTTTCCTATTCATATTCATCACTTTAAAAAATATTAAATTGCCTATTTAATGCCAACAATGACTCGAACAAGAATTTAAACTTTGGTATCTTAAAGAAAAGATGATAAATTTGAGAAGAAAATGGTAATTTTCTCTCAACACCATATTCAAAATGTATGTGCTATTCTCTGAGTGTTTGCAAGAAGCAATTCCTGTGAGAGCATACAAAGTCAATGGGTGACGGGTAACGATCATAAATTAGAAGTGAATACAATTAAAAACTGGTATTGCCTGTCCTGTACATAAAACCTACAGGTCATATAACAACTTGGGGTCCTATTTTCCCTCGTTCATCTCTCCATTTTAAATAAGATTATGTTCATTTACAGGTACTAAAATCCTTTTAAAATCCTACGTCAAGAATACAAAGCATTTTCAATTCAGCTTGGAAAAAAAAATCTGGGCAGCGAAGAGTTTTTCTGTTTACTTTCATATTCCAAAATATATATATTGTCAAATAAATAATTATTATAAGTAAAGGGGAGAAAAAAACATCTCTTTTGAATAATCCATTTTTGATTAATCTTTGAATAAAAAAAAAGAGTCATTACCTTTTTATTTTTCATAAGCAATATTTGAAGACCTTCATTTGGCAAGGTAAACCTCCATTCTGAATCTGTTATATATTAAATCTTTAAATTGGCATCTCTCCCATACTTATCTGCATCAAATATATAGATCTTAGCTGTGAAAACACAGTAGTCCCATGAAATCAGGGGCCCGTTTCACAAAGCTTTTTTCCAATGACAAATGACAAAATTCAGTGACAAATCTGATGATAACCAATCAGAAGCAAGGATTTCAGTAGCTTATAACAAAAGCTGTCATTTGTCACTGATGACAAGTTTTGTGAAACGGGGCCCAGAATACTTCAAAAGATATCAGTTCACGCCACCAATACATTATTTGGTGTTAAAGAGAGATTTTTTTAAATAAACAAATTGCATAATTGTAAATTGGAAACATCTTGTTTTTCTGAAGCCATAAGGGCGTCGACCTGCATACTCTAAGACAGAGCCGACGCCCTTGTGGTTCCAAAGAGATTACATATTCTGTACATCCCATACAAGCCATGCTCTGATTTTCAAACAAAAAACTCCCAATATGTCATCAAGACGGGTGTTTCTATCGTGTTTCTGTCAATCCAGAAACTTCGCAAACTAAAATAATAATTCTGAAATGAAAATTGAGATTGAAAATTGAGATGTAAAATGCGATATCATCATGGATCTAAAGGCAACTTTTGAGTAAAGATCAAACCATATATTTCAATATCTGATTAATGCAAGTGCTTCTGTACACTCACTGTACAGTCAATTTAGAAGGCAATTTCAGTTCTGGCACTATGTGTAAAATGGCGATTTGACATTTGTACAAAACCTGCTTTGGCAACAACGTCTTCATGGTCATTATCTGCTAGCGCTCGGCAGTACAAACATTGTACAATCATATTTTGTTTGCAGGGGGCCGCCTCTTTATTGAGACCACCATCAAACGTTACTCTCCATGAATGCCAAGAGCTAGTAGGACATTGTTTCTTCTGGTATGTATTTATACAGTCAAACCTGCTTTAGTGACCACCTGTCTACAAAGACCACATTTTTTTGTTTCCCTTGAAAATGGTTTCTCATTGAAACATGTACTAAAGGAACCTGTCTGCAAAGACCACCTTTTGCATTTTCCTTGGGCGGTCACTATAGACAGGTTTGACTGTAGTTATAAAAAGTTAAACAGTATGACAATACACCCTACGGTGGCCTGTACTGCAACTGAAGAAGAAGAACATCCTTTTAGCACTGGGTAGAGATGGATTTGTAGAACCTGTCTAAAAAGGCCACATGTCTTCACTGGCAAATCTGTTTTCTCAGATTTGACTGTACAACATTTTCAGAATTGTGTATTGGTTCACAGTGTGACACTTCAAAAAGAACCACAAAGTCACCCTTTTTTATTCTTGTTTTTCTTCACATTTCTTTGGAATATTTTTTTTTTCTTTAAAGATCTTTGGTTGAATACTTTATTTCATAGTTAAACCAGTCGATCTTCTATGTATGACCACCCATGGAAAACAGAACAAAGTGGCAACTCTAGACTAGACAATTGGTCTTTCTAGACAGGTTTTACAACACACATTTCTGTATAGTGAAGATGATATAGGTGGCCATTATAAAGAGGTGGCCACTAAGACAGGCTGACTTCCTGTTACCTTTGAATATACTTTTTTTTAAATGTCAAACCATGACTTGAACATGAAAACTTCAATGTGAACCCAACAATTTAGGTTGCCTAAATTAAGGAAAACTTGCTTGACTTTAATGACTACGATACAGTGTTTGGTCCCATGTTGTAGTGCATGCCGTATACAAACACATCCACTCGAAAAAGAAAAAAAAATCATCCCCTTAAAAACTTAACTGAACTTATTAGACGAAACGTACTTGCAAGCTCACAGGCAGTAAGTAGATGATGAAACCATCATGAAATCAAATAACGCATGAAATAGTTCGGTGACGACAATACTAAAACACTGTCATTGCATGCAAACTACACAACACATATAAACTAGTGGCTCTATAACACGTATAGAAAAAAACAACCCACAAATTTCAGAAAATATGCCATGTTCTTACACAAGTCCCAAGTAAAATTATATAAAGTCTCGCTTTACAAAAGCTTTGTAAAAAGTTTCTCTGGTAAAATATCTTACATTCTGTACAAGGTTTTTTCTTATTTTTTTTTCTAAGAAAACAAATGAAGCATTAGCACCGATGCGGTTTGAAATGATAAATGAAAAAAAAAATGTACATTCTTTTAAAATCGAACTCCTCATGATTACAGTATCGACAGGATTTAAAAAGAGAATGAACGATCTTGCGTCAGTACGTATACGTAAGTACATTCAGAGGTTCTACACTCGTTTCCAGGTTTAAAGGGAGGCAGCACAGACAGGTCAACTTCTATTTCCTACATTAACTCCCACAATGCACCAATGATGATGTCATCAAAATGTTCACACTGAATTTTCTTGAGTTCACTTGGTGATTATAAGAAGAGCGATCATCGTTATGTCAATGAGGGCTCCCTTTAAAGGATCCGAGATAACATTTACGAAAAAAAGTACTTTAAGGAAAGTTACGAGTAGGTGTACTGAGAAGCAAGAAATTTCACCTTAACACAGAACGACACAGATGGCAGTATACATATAGACGACAAAATTGTGTTCACTGTGAATAATTACCGAACTAAAATGAGTAACAAAACGTGCGGTTACATGCATCACAGCCAAGCAGGGTTGCCCACTATGCTGCCCTCTATGTCATGACAGCGACAGTTTGAAGATGCCTCTTTGAGAGACAACATGCATGGATGTGGCGAAATAAAAACTTGAACTACATTTTGAGTTTTAAAAAAAGTTGTGCCGAAAGAGACAGGAGATGCTTAATTGAGTTACATTTGTGCTTCACCAAAACATACAAACTAAAACCAACTTTGGTTAGCACAAGGAAATGTCAGAATATTCCCAAACTTACTTGACAAATCGTCAAAGTAAGAACTAGAAATGCTTGTATTCTGGTGAGGGCATATAATAATAGATATTTCTAACCCTAACCCCTAACCCTAACCTAACCCTCTGAAGGATGTGAAGACAACATATTGTTCAGTTCTTGTTGAAACTTGTGTCAATATTAATATCTTTTGAAGTTCGCAAATATAATTTACAAGTTCTACTTCTTCAGAAACTTCAATCCCAGATTCAGAACACCAAAATATCTTTATTATAGATAGACCCACAAAATTAAAGCAGCAATCAGAAAATTTGTCACACCAATGTCTTAAAGCCGATCTGCACTAGTTTGGCCAGGGGGACTAGACCTCCGTGCAAGGTCACTGACAGGTGGTTATCTCATCGATTACCATAAGAAAAAGAGGACCATGGGGGACCAACAGGCACCGATTAGGCATTGTTTACTACATAGAGGGCGCATGTAGTGCAGTGGGGCTTAAAGAGACTTTCTTATAGATGGATACAATGATTTATGGCTCTGTAAAATATAATCTGATTCTTATAATGATTTTTATTTGGGACATGCTTTCAATCATCGATATCATCAGTCTACAGGAAATATCTGTTTTTTACATCACAGGTCCAAAACGAAGAAATGACTAAAGAGTAAGACAGCATTTTTTGTTTCATTTGAAGATACCGTACACACAAACAACAATAAATAGTAAATATGGAATAGTATTCTTTGTACAAAAACATAAACAAACTTTACGACATCACCTCTTTGTAAGAAAAACGCATAAAGAGCAAACAGGACAAAATAGTAAAAATGTGAGAAAAATGTAGAAATAGTCCTCTGTATTCACAACTCTATACCTTTTTCACCAGTTTTTCGTATCAAAAATGTTTCTGCAAAGACACTACTTTCCCTCGTACGAACCCGTCAATAAAAGCTCCTTATTACAAAGGCCAAAGAGCAACCAAAAACAAAAGTCAGAACACCATCGCATTCTTATTTGGCTTAAGTACAACTATAAAAGTTAGCTTTGGCATTTCTGTGATGTAAAAGTTAAACCATATAAAACATCAACAGGCATAGTTATGGTGTATAAAAAATGAGAGAGAAAATTCTTCAAAGAATACTTTTGATAGTAAATAAACAAGTTGCTTGGGAGAATTGGTCAGCTATTTAAGTTTCTTTTAAAAGATAAGTGTCGGGGATCGGGTGAGAGATAGTTTCTTAAGAGAATAATTTTGGTGATAGAAAAATACTTGGGAGAACTGACTGGTCCTTGAAAACTCATTAAGAATCCACATCGACCTTTGAACTCAAAAAGGTCACAATTCCAACAACAACAATTCATAACCTGCAGTTTCTATATGCTGGCTTAATTTGGTAGAAATGGCTTTTCAATAGATTTGTGTATAATGTCTTTCTGACCCACTGCATAAACAGTGGTTCCTTGTAAATTTTACAATTTTCATATTTTGGCCCTAGTAACCATAAACCATAATTTTTAATTTCAAGGCACAGCTAGAAACCACACTAAGATATTAAAGGATAGATTGATTTAATTTCTCATAGAAATATATATTAGCATTTACATTGCATCATATCAATAATTACATAATTTAATCAAGAAAGTAATTAGTCAACATTATGATACGAAAATAAGTCTGATTTTTGTAGTGATCGATACTGAACCGAATTTCCCATGTAAGGCATGATTTTTTTGTGATAAATTAATAAGACTTGGTCGGATTGAATTTGAATTATTTGTATTCGTAATCAATGTCTTAAGAGAATCAATATTGATTCCCAAGATATTTTTAGTTAGGGGCACAGCATTTTTTTCAATATAAACCCAAATTGTAGTTAAGGGGTACTTTTACATTAGCGGCCTAGAATATTCCGACGTGATATGTCATTTGCACCGAGTAAGGTGTCCCTATACATGGTCTATCTAGAAATATCTCGATATTGATCTATAAATATCTGGATATTGATCTAGACATATCTGGATATTGATCTAGAAATATCTCGATATTGATCTATAGAAATATCTCGATATTGATCTAGAATTATCTCGATATTGATCTATAAAATAAATGATTCAGATCAGAAAGTGAGTAATGAACACACATTGCAGCAAACTTGTGTGTATGAGGTGCTGTAAAAACTGTTCACTACATTCAAAAGGCATATAAAAAGGGGGGATAAATAAAAGAAAACCTATAAATATGAATCAAAATCATTTTTTTTCCTATAAAAAAAGACAATGCCTCGTTCAGGATAATACTGTCAACAGTAGATCAATAAAAGGCACTTTGCTTGAGGGCGAAAGAAAATAAAATGAGGATATTTTTGGTAAAATTTCTTTTATAATCATTGGTGGAGAAAGAGAAAGAGAGAAAGAGAAAGAGAGAGAGAGAGAAAGAGTTATTCAAGACGTCGTTTTAATGCATTTCAATAAAGGAAACTTAGAACGTATGCTTTGTTTAAATAGAGACCATCCACTTTGCAAATGCATGAAAGTTGTTAAGACATATATTACTACCCCACCTCTCTCTATTTCTGTCCCTGAACAGACTTCTTTGACGTTTTCAATGTTGTTTCTTTCCTAAAGTGACGTTTTCAATGAAGTTTCAATAATAGTTTTATAAATAAATATGGTTCTGCAGACAATTTTCATTTACTCTCTTCATATAATTCACTTCCCCATGAAGTCTAAATGAGAATGAAAACTGCACTTTCAGATTTTATTTCTTACAAAGATACAACCTGAAATGGCACGGAATAATGAATACTAGCTGTACGCTATTAAATCATGTGACTTTGTAATAATAACCACAGCTTTCTCTGACCCTACATGACAACACGCCATTTTGTGACCATCCATGTTTCTCTCCATAATTGAAGGGATTATTACCTCTGATTGAACCCTTGTAAAATGCGTTTGTGACTGGTAAATCTGAATACAAAGCCGTACTTAAATAGGGCTGGGGTATGTTGAAAATGTGTGTTGATTCCACATCGCGGCCCTGTTTCACAAAACTTGTCATCAAAAACAAGTTGCATTAGCTGTTATAAGCTACTGAAATCAATGCATTTGATTGGTCGAGAGCAAATTTGTAGTAGAATCTCTGCATAACAAGTTTGATGAAACAGGGCACTACTTATCTCAATGGGTTAGGTTGTGACATTGTCTGAAAGTACATACAGGTAAACAGTTTCAAAGAATACATTGCTTAGTTTTATACGATAAGGCTCCATGTACGAAAAAAATGTCCTAGCATTGTTTAACAATCCATTGCCTCAGAAATGACCCCCATTAAATATCTAGATTGTTAACGATGAAGGAGACCACATCTTTTTGAAGAGTTTAAGAGAAGCGTCTTGTAGGCTCCACGGCATTGTTTCACGATCCTATTGAAACGCGAGTTAAATTTAATACGGGTGTATCAATGGTTGACGGTGTACTTATGACGTTTTGTGAAACGCTGCCCTGTTCTCACTTAAGCAGAATAGGTCGCGGAAAGGCATAAAAGGCCTCGATGGCTATTTGGATAATAGCTCCACAGTATGTTGCGATGCAGAAGGGCACTAACGGGGCACAGGGATGTCTCGACAACTCCATCAAAGAGCGCGAAGTTGTGTCTGTGAAGAACTTGATGCTTCACATTGTCACTTTGCGCAGAAACGAAGCATTTAGAGTTAGAGATGTCAGAACACAGCACCTTGGAGTATTGAAGCACAGAAGTTGAGCTGTAGTGTGGACTCTTAGAATGTTTTGCTTGATGTTTCATTCCTACTCATCCACCATTCTCCTGGTCCGAACACTGCTGCATTGAAGGAACAGTGCTAAGAACACACCCCTTTGACGCTTTCAATGAGGTTTCTTTCCAAGCGAACATCCACTCTCCAGTATGGCTCGTGCTCCATTCATCACAGTAAACCCACACGAAACTTCACAAGAAAGAAATGATACATTATCATTGAGATCACACTCCTCCCCAGCAGCGATAAAAAACGTTGAAAAGACGATAAAAGCGAGAAGAGAAAAATTCAAGAATTGGCAGTTCTTGCACAGGTGGGAAACAAAAGTATAAAGCTAGTCTTCTCCCGAGTCTTTATCCAATAAAAGTGTGCTAGTCTTTGACAAGTCTGTAAATGTGATGTTGCGGCCCGTGTTCACTTGTACACACTTCAAAGACAAAGGCGATGCATAGTAACGTCTCGTGCGTGTCTCTGTTCGTGACGACCTGTTACGGAAAAGAATAAAATAGAATAAAATATCCATTATCGTTGCAGATGTAAGACAAGGATTTCACAGGTATGCTTTACAAATAAAAAATAAAAACAAAATAAAATCCTTGCAGTTAAATGGCTGTGAGCAAATTCGTTACAGAAATTTGGCAAGGTGCTCAAATAATACCCTAGCTCTAGCTACGCTACTAACTTTGGTGCCTTCCTACCGGACCCCATTTCATACCAGGGTGAAGAGTGGCAAATGTAGATTAATGTCTGGTTATTGACAGTTGAAGGGAGAGGGTCCTCAGTTTACATGTACAGAAGGTCAAAATTCTCTGACACCAAACTAGATGGAAATACTATTGATGGGTGTACAAGTCTGCATACAGTAAACCCTTAGGCCAATCAAGAAATACTCCCTAGTCTCTTGGAGTCTTAGGGTGATGCAAATGTGAGATAATGACTTTACCATATGGGTTATTAACATAGCATTACAAAAGGCCTGTTGGTCTTCAAACTGAAGGCTAATCCTGGTGATTGAAAACACCTGTTATTAGGTAAGTACGCGAATGGTGTCAAATTCCCCATGAGAGCCCACTGCTATGTGAATTTAAATGAAACAGGGCCCAAATTCCCCATCAAAGCCCACTTTTAAGTGACTTTAAAGCCCATCTGCACTAGTTTGGCCAGGGGGATCAGACCTCCCTGCAAGGTCACTGACAGGAGGTTATCTCATCAAATTAGCTCTCAATTAACATAAGAAAAAGGGCATCATGGGGGATCAACGGTTAGGTATTGTTTGCTATATAGAGGGCACAAGTAGCTATAAGTAGTACAGTGGGGCTTTAAATGAAACAGGGCCTGTTGCCTACATGCAGTAGAACAGGGGTGATAGTGAACACTAAAAAAAAATAGTAAAAAAAAAAAAAAGAGTATTCGCGGGAGAAAAATGGCATCGAACAAAATTCCCCCTTTTTGAGTAAAAAAATAAAGGAAAATCAGGAAAATTGGGATAAAATCGGGAAGAAAAAAAATCTGGTAATTTTTTTTTTTTTTTTAATTGGGAAAAAATTGGGGAAAATTCAAAAAAATCAGGAAACCGATTTAAATCGGGTAATTATCAGGCCTGAGTAGAAACAACACCTCACCTGTAGAATTGTGAAGTTCTCTAGAACACTGTTCATCATGTACTTCTCTGGGAGATGCTTGAGTTTGTGGATGAAGTTGATCATGTATTCACACATGGGCGACCGTGAGATCTCGTAGATGAAGTGACCGTTCTCGTACCTCCCGTACTCCGTCTGAAAAAGTCAAAGAGGGGGATCTCGAGGTGATGGAACGTGCGCAGGTATACCGTCGACTCAACCCCATCCACCCAACCAATAAAACAGTCATGTTACCCTTCGCAACAGGGACTTCTAAATTTGATCAGGGAAGCTATCTTGAATTTAATTGTTATTAACAGTTGTGCCCAACTTCAATACCTCTATCACCATTTATATATACATTATGTTTATAATAATAATAATAATGCACTAATATTACTTTACCTATCTAGTAAAACTATTTTGAGGCGCAATGTCATTATGTCAATGATGTCATTCCAAATGTATTTATTTATATGGAATTGCCCGTTTTATATTCAATGTATTGTAAAAATGTTTTTATATATTGATGGAATTGAGTTTAATTTAATTGAAGTGAATTGAACTGAAGTGAATTTTTAAAAGGGTGATCAATAAGCTTTCCTTCTTAAAATTGGCAACATTAGCTAATGCTGCCAATTTGCAGGGTAAAAATTTGAATTTTAAAACACTTTTCAATGCATTGACAGTTCAAGAGTTAAATGATTTAATTAATCAAAAGAGACAATTATTGTCTCTTTTTGCTTATGCCCCTGGAATATTTGTTTACTAGGGCCAAAATATGAAAATTGGTAGAAATTATTGAGCCCAAACATGAAATGTGAGCTTGAGCCCTGCCCCAACCACCCCCCCCCCCCCCCTTCTTGCTTTAAAGTGTGTCAACTGTTTCTAATTTAGCAACTTTTATTTTTTCAGGTTGTCAAAGATTTCAAGACATGATTTTAGTCCCCCACCCCGAAGAACAAATTTCTAGTTCAAACACTGCGATGGGCATTCAAACATGTACAAAATATGCCATCTGTGTCCGAATACAAAATTTGAAGCATACATACATTGTTCTGTCGACTTTGGCTTACCTCTACTTTTTCTACGACTTGTTTGCCAAACGAACAGACTTTGGTTGAACACGTGATTGTCATTTTCTCTTCACTTTCGTAACTGCAGGGAGAAGAAAAATGAATTTGTGAGAAAAATTAGAGATTGTTGTAAGAATTCATGGAGAACTATTTACCTATCAACTAAATGTTAAGAAAAGATCAGGGCCCTGTTTCATAAAACTGTTATAAATCACAAGTTAGAATAACTGTTATAAGCTACTATAATCGTGGCATCTGATTGGCTGAGAGCAGATGTGTCATGGGAATTTATAATTTTTTATTGATAACAAGTTTTATGAAACAGGGTCCAGAGCTTTAAATAGTATTTTTACATTTCCAAAATCAGGACCCTGTCCTACAGAGCTTTGCAATTGATCCCGATTGATTAATCGGAAACTTGGTTTAAAAAACTCTCACATTTACATTCTGACTACTGAAATACAATTATACGTACCAGGTGAAATAATGAAATAATTTTTAACATAAAGGTAATACAAAGTTTTGGTATGGGGTCATGAATTTGGTTCAAATGAACATATTGGAAGCATATGTGATCCTACAATATTCAGTCATCGTTGTCGCGGTTGAAATCGAGTCTAAAGTTATGAAATTATAAATAATTAACTCTTTATCCTGTATAGCTCCCTCTTAAGGTCAAGATATTAATTAAGTTATAAAACAATGTTTCTGGACTTAAATCGGCCGACTAGTTATTCCCGTTTGGAAATTATATATCACAACTACATATTCAGAGATTTTCATGGTCGCAGGTACTATTGTATGGTCGTAGGCGCTATTTGAAATTTATCAAAATTTACCAGGAGCACCAGTAAATTTTTTATATTCCATTTTTCTCGAAAGCAGAAGTGCTTTAGGGGCTAAATTTTCTAGTGCTTATAATACATCCACAGAGGCATCCGAATGTATCAAAATTGTAAAGAATCACTATCCACCCAATTTTCAAAATTTCCCAAAACTTTGTATTACCTTTAACAAAGATTTAAGCATAAAATTGTATAAAATTCTGAAAATGGGTCTATAGTTCCCCTAATGTTCACTTACTGGCTTGTGACTCCATAGAAGACATCTGTTTCATCTGACATATTCGTGTTGAGGTCCGCCTGTCAAAATATGATATTAAAAAGAAAGAGATTAGAACATTCATCACATAGTGATACAAAGACGTCTATTACATTAGTTGGAGTGATTTGTTCAAATGAAATAATGATACAATGTATTGTCTGGGGGGAGGAGTTGAGGGGGGAGGGGGAAGGGGAGGTGGAACGGGAGGGGAGGGGGAAGGGGAGAGGAGAGGGAAGGGGAGGGGGAGGTGAAACGGGAGGGGAGGGGAGAGGGAAAGGGAAGGGGAGGGGAAGGGGAAGATGGAAGGGAAGGGGAAGGTTGAAGGGGAAGGTTGAAGGGGAGGGGAAGGTTGAAGGGGAGGTGGAAGGGGAGGGGGAGGTGGAAGGGGAGGGGGAGGTGGAAGGGGAGGGGGGGTGGAAGGTGAGGGGGAGGTTGAAGGGGAGGGGGAGGTTGAAGGGGAGGTGGAAGGGGAGGGGGAGGTGGAAGGGGAGGGGGAGGTGGAAGGGGAGGGGGAGGTGGAAGGGGAGGGGGAGGTGGAAGGGGAGGTGGAAGGGGAGGGGGAGGTGGAAGGGGAGGGGGAGGTGGAAGGGGAGGGGGGGTGGAAGGTGAGGGGGAGGTTGAAGGGGAGGGGGAGGTTGAAGGGGAGGTGGAAGGGGAGGGGGAGGTGGAAGGGGAGGGGGAGGTGGAAGGGGAGGGGGAGGTGGAAGGGGAGGGGGAGGTGGAAGGGGAGGGGGAGGTGGAAGGGGAGGGGGAGGTGGAAGGGGAGGTGGAAGGGGAGGTGGAAAGGGGAGGGGGAACTCACCCAGAATTTGACAAGGAAGAAAGCTTCAGCAGGCCCTTTCTCATAGAGGTCTTTTAACCCGCCTTTCTTCTCGGGAAACTTGTCGTATATTTGCCTCACGTCGACTGCCTGTAGCAAAAGAACGGATAAAACAAATAGAGGATTGAAGTAAAGAAAATGAAAAATATTACAATCTCATCTTGGTCTGCAGACACTGACTCTATTTCGACTTAATACCAAGCCTAAATTCATCAAAAATACATACAAACAATTTTTTTTTCAGGTGATTTGTACACTTAAAGTCCAAGTCCATTTAGCAGGAAGCTGTAAAATATGAGATGCATAAGGCACTTACATCTAAAAGGGGATCGTCAAGTAAATTCTGAACTCATAGAAAGTCAGGTTATGGTTTTTGAGGTAGATTTTATACTTTCTAGCGGCACATAAATTTATTTGTTATTTAGGTGATTGGTACACTTAAGGAGAAGGTTGATTTCTGGGGAGAGGCGAAAAAAAATTAGTGAGCGTTTTCATTGTGATTATGCAAGTGTGGAAAAACATCAGAGAATTTTTTTTCCCTGAAATGCATGGCTCTTCAAATGCCTTCATATGCTAAATATGACAAGTAATGGCTTAAAAAAGGCTGATTTTTTGTTTGTGTAGTCCCATATACATCTTTCAGTGTACAGTGCTTACCGGTAGTACTTTTAACGAGACTGCCAAATTTATTATCATTTTGATGATTCCAGAACCTTGCAGTACACACATATACTTATATGGTACATGATCAACTTTTTCTGATCTGTTCCAGACGGTTTCTTTCACAAAGCAATTGCATGACCAAAGGGGGGGGGGGGTGTTTCACAAAGATTCTAAGTCCAACTAAACCCAAAGTTGGACATTAAAATTATGGAGAGCCATTTGTAACCTTAAAATAAAATATATTCAAAAGCAAAAATTGAAAGTATTTTAGACTTTTCAAAAATTCCACATCAAGAACATGAAATCTCCCATGATAATAGAAAATATGAATGATTTGAATCAACATTGTATGCCTTTTAAAATAACTTTTACAAAATATTTTCAAAGATGCTTTCCATAATTGTCAATCTTTAAACATCCTTTTAGCAGGAAGATGTAGAATGTGAGATGCAGAAGGCACTTACCTCTAAGAGGGGATCGTAGAAGCTGACGTTAGGACCGAGATGAACAAAGAAATGCTTGTTATACTGTGGTGAAAAGAGAAGAGAAGAGAGAATTTCGGTCAATTTCGGGCATAAACAAAAGCAGACATTAACATCATCAGAGATCTCAGGACAATAATACAGTCAAAACTGTCTTAGTGGCCACCTCTCTATAAAGACCACCTGTCTGTAGCGGGCATGTACTTCG
Source organism: Strongylocentrotus droebachiensis (assembly GCA_035222895.1). NCBI lineage: Eukaryota > Metazoa > Echinodermata > Echinoidea > Camarodonta > Strongylocentrotidae > Strongylocentrotus > Strongylocentrotus droebachiensis. The sequence continues at coordinate 4,087 of JAVYIG010016472.1, read as the reverse complement.
TCTCCCTCAAGAAAGAAATGTGTGTTGTAGAACTTGCCTAGAAAGGCCACCTAGATAGTGGTGGTGTTTATTTTACCCGACAGCTAAGAAAGCAATACATGCTTGTCAGTAAGTAACCTGTCTACAGTGACCACTTTTTCTGTTTCTCATGGGTGGCCAATAGATTATTAATCACTGATTGACCAATATATCAAATTCATTCCAGACATGGCAAATCAATTTTTGCTTTAGAGTGAAATTCACTGAATTCATTGCTATATGATAGTTACCAAACCAAAAAAGAATTTCAAAAATTATTGAACTTTAACCTTCTGCAGTTAGAAAACCTAACGATTAATATTGTGATTTCATTTTATGGCAGTATGAAACTATTACGAATTTAGGCCACCCACAAAATTCATGACGGTTTAATCCAGTAATCACATTGGCATATCTGCCAACCTTCCAACAACAAATATTAGGATTATCTCTCAGCAAATTAGGATTATCTCTCAGCAAATTAGGATTATCTCTTCGAAAAGTGTATTTTGTATGCTTTTAAGTACAAGTTTCCAGAAAGAGAACAAAATGAGCCTATAAGGCGGTGTCACACAGAAAAATCCCTTGAAAAATCCTTTCAAGGGAGAATTTTCTTGCTTCGTTAGAGGATTTTTAATGGGATAATTGATGACAGACAGCAATTAAGAGCAGAGCTGCCAACCTTGTGCGACCAAAAAAAGGAATCATGATGGCAAAAAAAAGGAATTTCAAGCAAAAAAAAAGGAATTCATTAAAACAAAACTTACAACCACGCGCGACACAATTCCAATGCTTCTTTTTGAGAATACTTTTCTCTTCAAGTATGTTTCAACCTTAGTTTTCTATTGAATTTGTGATCAAATAACATATTAGGGCAGTTGTTTGACGTGCGGTATGTAAAAAAAAAAAAAAAAAAAACGTATTTTGTGGAAAAAAAACGTAATTGGGATTAAAAAAACGGAATAATTCCGGGAAAAACGGAATGGTTGGCAGCTTTGTAAGAGGATAACTAAAATATTGATAACTAAAATCCAGATTTTTGGCCTCTGTGTGACACTGCCTTATGTTTCACGACACATTATTCTTGAGGTTCAAAATAGGAATCCTTCCTCCTAAACAGGAATGGATGACAACTATACATTCAGTCACAGCTGATTCGAAAATTGATTAAGGTTCGAAGATGAATTGTAAAGAGGACTTACGCTGTCGGGTTCTCTCGTCCTCTCGATGAAGGCTTGGAACTCGACGAGCCGTAGCTTCCTCATGCCGATTGACCTTCCCTCCCACGCCGGTGTGGCCGACGCGTACTCGCTGACCGTCGTCGCCGTCGGAGGGTAAGGCTGGGCTGATGTGAATGGTTTGATGCTGGGGTAGAGAATGGAAGGGCTGTATCGGTGAAGATTGGTTTATAAATAATATACTTTTATAAATGTAATGCGTGGCTTCCAAGATTTTTTCTGACTTGTTTTTCAATACAGATCGATCAATCGATCTTATTTACTGGTTGTAAGCTACAAATATGTTTAAATAATTGAAATTTCTCCCAGGAAGCATTACATTTATAGAAGTTATTGTCCTATGGCGGACTAATGAATATTAATAAGTCAGAATGAATCAGGAGAGCTTGGGTATTTGTTTCTAGTTCATTGTGACTGTGCCATGGACCAGTGATGGCCTGGTGGTAGAGTTGCTGCCCAGCAAGCAGTAGATGCAGGTTCAAGTCCTGATGGTTCCAAGATTTTGTCTGACTTATTTTTCAATACAGATCGATCAATCGATCATATTTACTGGGTGTAAGCCACAAATATGTTTAAATAAATAATAAACTAATGAGAACTAGAAAGGCACTAAATCCTATCGGTGAAGGATAGGAGTAGACTCCCTTCTTGCTCTCAGTGGATGAAATGAAAAAGTGTGAGACAACATGAAAATATGAAAGATAACAAAGGAAGAAAGGATGAAAGAAAGAAAGAGAAATAAAGAAAGAATGAGAGAAAGACAGAAAGAAAGAAAGAAAGAAAGAGAATAAAGAAAGAACAAAAGAAAGAAAGAATGAAAGAAAGAATTATAGTAAGAAAGAATCAAATAATGAAAGTAAGAAAAAGATAGATGGGAGAAACGGTTAGAGAAAGGGAGAATGGAAGGGGGAGAGAAAGATAGAAAGAAAGAAAGGAGGGAGAAGACAGGTAGACATCAAATCATGCACAGAATTTTTTTTTAGAGAGAGACTTATATAAACAAACAAAGAAAGGAAGACAGAATGAAAGGAAAAAGAACGAAGAAAAAGAAAGAAAGAAAGAGAGAGAAAGAAAAAAAGATTGGAGAATGGGAGAAACGGTCAGAGAAAGGGAGAGCAGAAGGTAGAGAGAGAGAGAGAAGACAGGTAGACATCAAATCATGCACAGAAAAAAAAATTAAGAGAGTGACATATACAAATCGAAAATTTTAAGGAAAAAACAAAGTTTGACAGGATTTATATCAGCTCTGTGACAAGCAATTGTTAGACATTTCATAACAACTTTGGCTACTCTTTGGATAGTCTTTAGGTTCATTGATTATAGCTATAGTTTTTGTTATTTCTCCTTAGATTTCTTTAGTCCCATATATATACTTACTCATGAGATGGTCCTGCTTGCGTGAGCCCAGGCTGCCATAATTGCTGTAGCAAAAGAAAAAGATAAAGAATTCTTTGAAAAACTCATTCCAACAAAGACAAAACAGCATTCCTGCAATTCTGTTAGTACACGTTTCATTTTCCATGTTTTACGAGAATATCGAGAAAGGGGTTAATATATCAGAAAATATGTATGTTTCAATGTATGTGTGAATAGGAATGACTGATCATGGCTCCCTAAATAAGTACAATGCAATTAACCAGTTGTCTACTGCATTGTGACAGTCCTTACAGGCTTAACACAGGGACCATGAGGCTCCCATAGGCAAAGGGTTAAATCTATAACAAAGATGTTGTCCTACATCGTCTTCTAATGAGAAAAAAAAGGGGAGAAAGGGAAAAAACAACAACAAAACCAGCACTCTTGGTTCGAAGGAGCTCTTTTGGATTTACTTTTGCAAAAGTAAACATTTGTTGCAGTGATTTTGTATATAATTTTCATTTCTTTTTGTTGCCGTTTTATCTTTTTCGAGCTTTCAAAAGCTAAATTGCTCTCCGCTCCCATGAATCAGTTTTTCACCGATGCATACTACTTCATAATGTGCTAACTAAAAGTAGTACTATACAGACATCTCTTCCCCAGACACTTAATAGGTATCTGAAATTGATATACTTATGATTCATTTCATATTTCTGTTATTTGACCCCTTCCAGTTATTCCCTTTAAACTGAACACCTATTTCTTCATTCTCTTTTTTCGATAATAATACAGGTAGACATACGTCCGGGGGCCATGCACATCCATCAACATTCAAAGAATCGGCAGAATGTGAGAAGAAAACAACACCCAAACAGAAATATGTTTCAATTTATTTGGTTTCCTCCACACCTGTAGTTCACACCTGCTGGCGACACTACCGTTGTCTAAAATATCGCGAAAAGTCAATATCGATCCCTTCCATTAACCCTTGCGCTGCTGTCACACTTTAGGGGTATAGGTGACAGAGCAGTGGGGGAGTTAGGGGGTTAACACGCTGATGGTAAGTTTCAAGGTCTGGGGGAAGACATTTTCCTTGAAGGAGATAGTCAAGATCGTCCGCGATGAGTCATCGCTGTGTCCCTCTGTGGTTTACGAGGGGTGCAGGGAGGTGCCCCCTTTGGCTATTCGTCTGGTCTCTTAATCCTAGCGAGCCGAGGTGCTGCCATGGGGGACCCCCACATTACACCTGCCGTCTCCTCTTCGCGTCCCGCAAGCGCCCCGACCCCGAATAAATCCCGCGGGGAGTCTACAAGAAATGTCTGTGTTTAGAATCCAGGAGGTTAAAAGGAGGTTTGGGTTTCTTTTGTATGATTGCCGTTCTTTCCTCTTCATGTGTGATGTGAGGAAGGAGAAGGGGTTCAGGATAAATAAGGCATGTTGCGAGAAAGGTTGTGAAAAGTGCAAGTTTGTGAGCC
>JAVYIG010016471.1:0-30982 GCA_035222895.1 Strongylocentrotus droebachiensis | reverse complement strand
CTACTCCCGTGATGCATATTTCACGCATGAGTGATTAAAAGCAATTTGAAGGAAGGAAACCCAAAAGATATTTGGCGGGCGGTATCTGAATTTCGAAGAAAAATTCACATTTCTAGAAAGTTGAGTTTCTGCCCTTTCATATGACACCTCAATCAGGAAAAATGAGCGAGGAATGACAAAGTTCTGTTTGTTTAAAGTAGTGCTTGCATTTCCATAATTTTATTAAACGAATTCGTTTTCACTGGCTGCCTGCCGTATCAATAAACGAAATTAACAAACGACTTAACTCCGTTTCGTTGACAATCAGCCGTAGACGAGAGTCTTCATGCATGGCTGATTGTCGACGAAATGGAGTTAAGTCTTTTGTCAAATCTGCTTTTTGCTACGGCAGGCAATGAGTGAAAACGAATTCGTTTGTTAAAATTATGAAAATGTAAGGGCTACTTTAAACAAACATAACTTTGTTATTCCTCGCTCATTTTTCCTGATTGAGGTGTCATATGAAAGGGCAGAAACTTAACTTTCTGGAAATGTGAATTTTTCTTCGAAATTCAGATACCGCCCGCCAAATATCTTTTGGGTTTCCTTCCTTCAAATTGCTTTTAATCACTTATGCGTAAAATATGCATAATCTGAGTAGCATCAACTGAAAGAGGAGACTCTAAGCTTTCCAAATATGTATCATTCATTAATTATGGTTGTGATTAAGTTATGATAAAACATCGATACTTCTCGGTTTCGTTTTTTTCTGGGACGCACTGTATAGGCAATGGCGAGCTAGCGACCTATTTTGACCAAATTACGGTGGGTAAACTTTCAAAAGTCAATGGGACATGAGGGTTCCAATGAAATAGCTTTTCGTTTATACAAAAAATGATTTTTTTAAAGAGTTTTTTGGTAAAAGTCCATAGGCTAACATGTTAGGCTGCTGGACTCTGACGATAGGGGGCGTTGTCCAATGAGCCATATGCGATTCCTGTACGATTATGGTAATATGGATGAAAGTGAAATGGTAACATGCAAATATTTTAGCGATAACTAGTGATGTTGTCATAAAAAGTGCATAAAAGAGAAATGATAACTAAATAAAAAGAGAGATGAATATTATAATACGTATTTCATGATGAACTCAAATAGCATAAGTCATATAGGCCTACCTAGAGTTTAACTTGCTAGCAACCGGTTTATACCCGGTTTATCTGTTTATGCTAGAATGTAAAACAGAGTGTGGTACAAGAAAGGAAAGGGTCTTGTCTCCAAAACTGCCAACATAAGGCCCCCCAAAAAAATAATTTGGTTGTCCTCGATTGCTTTTCTGGAGTAGGGGCAGGCGGGCGAATTTTTAAATATTTTTTAAATGTCATTTGTGTGTGTGTCTTAAAAAAAATTAAAAAATTCAATACATATTTTCCATTAAAAAAAAACATTTTGGGGGGCATAACTCATGAAAATATGTTATAATACAAAAACAGATGCGCATATTGACCACCAATAGGACTAGTGACCAATGTTACTAGAAGTTGTGGTCATCGTCAGAGGCGTAGCCTGGATGAAGCCATGTCAATGGAGACCCGTTTCCAAGGTGCCCACTTTCTTAGATTTAGTATGTAAAATGCAAAAAAAAAAACTTCTTCAAAGGAAGGAAAGGTTAGGGATTGTGTTAATCTGGTTTACATGTTTTCTACACATTTTATACCAGTGGTAACTAATTGCCATTTAGAAAGTTTATGTGACTCATACCTGCTAGATGTTACGTAAATTCCTGTACGTCTTCCTGCCATGTACTCTGTAATGCAAACAAATTGTATTATACCTATACAACTTCCCTGTTCTTCCCGTGTCATCAGGCCATATACATATTAGTATTGGCATCTTTTCTGGCCTCCTCACCATGATCGCCATCATTGTCGTTGTCGTTATTTGCAAAATAAATTTAAGGTGAAGCCAATTAGTATGATGTCTCAGAATAAGCCTTTATTGCTGTACATGTTTGTACGCGTCATGGTGTGCTGAATTGCACCGCGCCCAATTATAGCCTATATCTTAACAAAATAAATTCTTAACTGTAACCCTGTGCCAAAATAATAAATCCATGCCCTCTTTAAACCAATGTATAGAATACCTTATCTTAGCAAAACAAAATCCCCTGTTTTCACATTTTCTAAAACTCCAGTTTTAATTTCAGATCCAAAGGGCAAGGAAGTATATGTTGCTTGTGAGAGATTCTCTTGCTTTTAAATCATCACATGTTCAAATTTTATTTAAAAAAAGGATATTTTATGCTTAATGCTCTTCCTCCCCCTTTCACAAAAATACCCAATTCCTCCACTGAGTCTGTGTATTCAAATAATAATTGCAACCATACGATGCAGTATCCTCGTCAGTCTGCCTGTCATTTGATTTATTGGTGTAGAATATCAAATTTGAGAAACATCAATTAATAGTTTTTGTTCTTCACTTTGTATGAAGTTTAAATGCGTTCACATAACAATGCGAATTTCGGCCGTTCATTTTCCTAAACAACAATTTCATTGATTGTAACCATAACAAATTATAACATACAAGAAAAGCATACGCCTAGCTGGAGGGGGGGGGGGGGGGTGGGGGTGGCCATGGCCCCTACCCCTACTACTAGAAAATGAAAAAAAGATAGAAGAAAAAATAGAAGAACGTACAAGAAGGAGAACAAGAAGAAGAACAAGAAGAAGAACAAGAAGAAGAAAAAAGTAGAAGAAGAAGATAGAAAAAGGAGAAGTAAAAGAAGAAGAAGAAGAAAAAGAAGATGGATAGACATTTAACGGATCAGGGGGAATAACAAAATCGAATTAAATCAAATCAAACGAAATTAAGCCCGGACTACTTGTCGCTGGAGAACTGCCTCTTTGAGAGTAAAACACCCTTTAGGCGAAATATAGGGTACGCATCAAGCGCGGTCAAAATTGTATGCATTTAAATTATGTCTTCTCATCATGTAGCCAATAACAAAATTAATAAAACAAGTTTTAAAATGTGCGTACATGATTTAGTAAATTCCAAAACTTCACACTGACTATTTAACTCAAGTTCAGCACACTCTCATTTTTGTGCCGTTCTTGTGTGTTCCTGTTTTTAAATATTGCCGGCAGAATGGTTTGCATTATAAATAGGCTGGCTATAATTTATGTTGAAAGTTAGTTATGCATCCCAGAAATGTTTCCTTGTTTGATCTTCCTAGATTTATTGTTCATAGTTTAAAGCAACTTCGAAGTGCGCATCGTGACGAAGATACATTTATGATAATTAGCAGGATGCTGCATTTCCTTTTTTTAAACAGTTACTCTTTAAAGAAATATATTTGGAAATTGATTCGATCACAATGTTAAAGGGATAATTCACCAACATTGTAAAAGAATATCATATTGCTCTGGTTGTCTCTTTTCGTTTGCTGGAATATTGCCAGCACAAACCACTGACCTCTACCTCCTGGACGGGTCATCGCCCATTCCCGCCCGTTATAAAGCTTGAAGTGGGCTCGCACGCGCGGCGGCCATTTTACACTTCCAAGAGCGATACGGCTCACTTTACGTTACGTACTAAAAGGCTGTAGTGTCTGGCCGTTCATGAATATTCATGTTTTCGCTTACCTCGGCAAAATTCTTGCCTCTACTAAATGTAAAAAATTACGGTGAGAGGTTGGATGAAATGGAAATAATAAACAAATCAGAACTGATCTATGATAATTCATGCTTCTTATCCTTCGTGTGCTTAACTAATAACCTTACAATCGCGTGGTAAATTGAGTCTAAAGTTCGACTTGTTGTACATGTGTTATACAGTGCATCCCAGAAAAAACGAAACCGAGAAGTATCGATGTTCTATCATAACTTAATCATAACTATAATTAATGAATGATACATATTTGGAAAGCTTAGAGTCTCCTCTTTCATATGATGCTACTCAGATGATGCATATTCCACGCATGAGTGATTAATAGCAATTTGAAGGAAGGAAACCAAAAAGACATTTGGCGGGCGGTATCTGAATTTCGAAGAAAAATTCACATTTCTAGAAAGTTGAGTTTCTGCCCTTTCATATGACACCTCAATCAGGAAAAATGAGAGAGGAACAACAAAGTTCTGTTTGTTTAAAGTAGCCCTTACATTTTCATAATTTTAACAAACGAATTCGTTTTCACTGGGTGCCTGCCGTATCAATGAAAGAAATTAACAAAAGACTTAACTCCGTTTCATTGACAATCAGCCGTAGACGAGAGTCTTCACGCATGGCTGATTGTCAACGAAACGGAGTTAAGTCTTTTGGTCAAATCTGCTTTTTGCTTCGACAGGCACCCAGTGAAAACGAATTCGTTTGTTAAAATTATGAAAATGTAAGGGCTACTTTCAGGCGAGGATCCAGGATTTCTTAGGGGAGGGGGCCCAACTTTTTTTTTGTTTTGCTCCCGAAAATTTGAAAAACGCGCCGGCCATTAATGGCTCGAAATAGGAAATCTACTTTTTTTTTTTTTTTTTTTTTTTTTGGGGGGGGGGGGGGGGAGTGGTATTATAATAAGCATTTCTTTCTTCATAATGTACAGTTCAGAACTAACTGATATTGTTTTTGTTATCGTAACTCAAGAATGAGAGGTGAAATGGTTGAATTAAGGCCTTTATTTAATACGTTTAGATGTTAACTTTATTTTGTTACATTGTAAAGAAACATGAATCAGGACAATTTTTTTTAAAACAAAAATCTAAACTTAGAAAGGTTTGGTAAGGGTAATGAATAATTCAGTTGTAAATTGTGTGTACATTATGTTTTATATGTGGAAAGTGACAACAAACCAAAAAAAAAAAAACAATTATGAATAAACCTCTTTAGAACCATTTAATTGGAATATGAGTAATAACAGTAATCTAATTGAAAAGAAAATAGTGACAAATTGAAAAGTCAAACTTCATTTCATGAATTTTCAAAAACTCGAACGCATCTGTTTATCACCCGAGCAACATCAATACACAATAATTTAAATGTATTATTACCTGATAAAGGTAAAACATTAATAGGAATATTCATAAACAACAAGCCCCTTGTCATTCCAATGACTTGTAATAGTGCCTTCGTGCAGTTCAACTGCAAGTAATTTTTGCGATACCCTCCATTCTCCCTTTCTTTCTCTCTCTCTCTCTCTCTCCTTTTCCCTTCAATATTATTTCTATCTCTTCCCTTTTCACTATAAATTGATTGTTTCTTTTAAATAATTCATGCTCAATAATTCCAAATTCCTTCATGCACCATCTTTCCTTTATGAGTCATACTACTATGTTTTTCATCTCATATACATGTTTGTATTTGAATACCCTGTACAATCTGTACAATCTGTAAAGTGTATTTGTATAGTTACCAAGAAAAATGAATATGTACATACATTTGTTTCATACTTTCTGTAATAATATATGTAATAAATTTGTTTATCTTTCTGTTGTAAATGAAATTGATATGAATTGAATTGAATCTTGAGAAAAATCACTGGAAGTAAGAAATGTCCAACTAAACATACTGTTGTATTTTTGACCTCAATCATCATTTGTTTTATGTCGTGTAATTATTGTTTGTATCTTGGCATTTTTGGATAGAAAACAATAATTACAACAAAACATCATAAACCTAAACAATCAGTCCATTTTGATCTCCAACGATTTCGTCCTGTCTTTGGGGTAGTATTTCTTCGTCACTACACGAACCTTTGATGAATTATAGGCTCTGAAAAGTGGATAGTATTAGGTTGTCGTTAAGATTTGGCTTTTTTGAGAAATGTTTGAAAGTTGAATCCCTTCAATTTCAGCAATCTCTGTATAAAGACTGAACAGGTGTTACAATACAGGAATAGGTGTAGAAACCTTTGATGACTGGCGGAGTTCTGTATGAATTGGGGGGGGGGGGGAGGGGGAAATGGTTGACTTGGAAATTAAATGAACATTATTTTATTGGCGATTATCAATTATCGATTATCGATTATCAATTATCAGTTATCAAAACTAAGGAATAAACAGGAAAATGGAACACGAGTCATGAAGCTCATGAGTAACTCGCATACTAATGTTGTGTGTGGGTGGGTGTGTATGTGTGGTGTGCGTGCGCGTTTGTGTGTGTGTATGTATATATGTGTGTATGTGTGAGTGTGTGTGACCTTGTCTAGGAATCCATTAACAAAAAATTAAAAAGTCTAGGGGGACCAAACCGAGGAGACACATGAGAACTATACATTCACTCAGAGGACACAAAGCAGACCCAAGTACGTCCTCGGTATCTTAACCAATGCAAGTGTTTTTAATTCCATATCCTAATTTAAGGGATAAGGATAGGTCCTCTGTTATACAGTAAATTTCACACCTTTCCTTACATTCCTAAAATGGATATTAAGTAACTTAAATGAGTCCTTGATTCTCACCAGAAACGCGTGTGCGTTCGGAACTGAAAAACATTGTTCGAACTGGATACCTTGCATTCAAAACTTCAAACAAAATGTGTAGCTTTCACAATTCAAAGGGTGTTGAATATTCAATAATTTCTAGCCGAGGGGACCGAATGTTCCAAATGTCCACGACACTAATAATGCAATGAATTGACGAAAGATTCTTTTAAAAGATAAGAATATGAAAGAAAGAAAGAAATTCAGGAAATAGAGAAAAAAAGTAAATACCTTAGTATATATATTTAAAGAAAGAGAGATAAATGTATAAGCATGTATCTAAAAAGGAACACTACAGTCCCTAAAAATTAATACATTGCTTAAATGATTAGATAGTAGAACTTTAGCAAAATCCGCACACAAGCCATCACACCTCAATTTGAATAAAGTTCGTTTTTTCCCCTTCAAACTAGACGATGATGAATTAATTTTGGATGTGTATGAATGACAATTTAATGAACGATGGAACGAGCAAAATTATTGAAAACAAGAGAGAGAGAGAGAGAGAGAGAGAGAGAGAAAAAGAAAAGGGAAAAGGGGGGAGGGGGGGGTGATGTAAGGAATAGTGCTGGTCTGCCTTTGAATGTTATGTTTTTAACAAGAGATGACGCTCGTGATAACTATTGTTTGAGCTAATATTAGCAGGTACTCTGGAAATCAATGATAAGGATTATTACGACGCCAATTCTAAATGGGTCCAGAAAATCAGGGGAAGCCCCTGACGACATGGTTGAAAACTAATCATTTACAATCGTTGTTATATACGAGATCAATGTTTTTGTAAGGAGGAAGAATGGCGCTTAAGGCGATGCATTTTAAACAGCTGGCCTGGAATGGGTCGCACTTTAATTCAATGGAGACCTACATTCATCAGCATAAAACGGAGTAAGGAGCGATATTTCATCATGTTTCTTCATAGTCTCATATCAGGGCAAATGAAAGAAAATCCATTCGATAAATAAATTCCAATAAACGCTCAAGGTGCATAAAAGTATGTAACAACAGGCAAACCTACTACATACTATATTAAATGGATCACAAAGAGAAAAGTTTGAAAATTAACTAAAAGATTTAGACATCAAATAAGGATGTAAAGAAGGATTTAACAAAGATGAACGCATTAAATTTGATCACATTACGAAAAAGGCCTATTTCGGTGGTTTTTATACTTCCTTCCTTTTGACCACAGATATCTAATTTATCCCTAAAAATATATCCTTTTCTAGAAAGGGCAGGATTCATATGTTTTGTAAAGCCATGTATATTTTAGGGGGAGAATGAAAGCAAAATCTCCACATTCTAAGATAATGGTAAATGTTCATTATCTCAGGTTATAGTTACTAATTTAATTGCTCTTATATTGTTTTTGAAAATCTTTAAAAATAATCTAAGATAAGCAACTGTAATCTGTTTTTGGATAGGGGATAGAAAAATAAATCATCATAGTTCTAAGCAGGCATTACTGGCATCGATAAAATGTTACGAACATTCATTTTATTTCGTGCATGCACATAGCAGTTCTGTTGTTATTTAACGTTTTTTTTTAAACATGCATCCTTAATACACTTTTCTTCAATAGTCATTTCGATATTAGAGGTGTTGAAATGATTTTTACAAACACGAAATTATTGCTATTATTATTATTTATTAGGTCAATCATAAAAGCACAATAGAATTACATTTTGACAGATCATGCAATACATAAAGAATACAAGAGGAAACGGGAAGGAGCAACGTGTGGGCCAGGGCTCACAAAAGTGAAATTCAACACTATTACCTGGAGGCATGCGAGCCCTCACATGTTGCTCCTAAATCAACTTAGATATAAATATAACATTGACATACGCACAATATATATTGTTAAAAATAAAATACATATGAACCCCCCTCCCTCCAAAAACTAAAATTAAAATGACACATTAATTTTATTACATATCGCATATTCCTACAAATAAGGATATTATTTAGATGTACCAAGGAAGATATAATCATTATGATACAAGCAGCATTATATGAAAGTAATGAGGAATTAAAGAGTAAAGGAAGCTGGTATATGTTTATGGGATGACAAATTATGATGCTTGGCGCCCCACAAAGCAGTTGACTAAACCTTCCCACTTGCATTAAGACTAGACTATATGTTCAACCGTTATGTATGTATGTATATTCTTCCCTCTTGTATCTTATCATTTCAATTTGAACATACTTAGTGGTGACTACTCTGATTGCTATTTTAAAGTATACTATTATATTCAGGAAAGTTTACGAAAGTGAACTGTGTCTCGTGTGAATATCGTTCCACGGTTACTGATGTGTACTGAGTAAGAAAAGAAAGAAGAAAAGAATTATACAATGACCTACTGAAACATTTGTTCAACAGAGTTATCAATACATTTGTGGTTTATGATATAGCCATTGATCTCTTTTTACATGATAAATTAGCGAGAAAGATGGAAAGAGAAGAGAGGGAAGAAAGGGAGGGAAAAGACAAGAGAGCACAAGAAAGAAAGAAAGAGATGAAGGAAAGTGAGAAAGAGATGAGAAGCAGGGAAGGTATGTGAAAGAGAGAGAGAGAGAGAGAGAGTGAGAGAAAGAGAGAGAGAGAGAGAGAGAGACTGAGAAAGAAAAAGGGGGTGGGGTCGATGTTACCAGGGAGGTGAGACAGTCTCACCTCCCCGATGTTACTTGTAACCTCCCCTTTAGTGTAATGTTTTTAACAAGAGATGGCACTCCAGCAAACCAGGGGAAGTCCCTTCTGACTGTATCAAAGATGGTGGCATGGTGGAGAAATAGTTATCTGGGATCATTGTTATTTACTAGACCACTAATTTTGGTGTGCGAGAAAGGAGTATTATTGGCACTTTAGGTGATGCAATAGACAGCTGGAGTGGGTTCCACTTGATTGTCATGGATACCTACATTCATTAGCAAAGAAGCTGTAGAAGACAGCAATATTTGATCATGTTTCTTCCTAGTCTCATTACAGGGCAAATAAAAGAAAGTCCATCAGGAAAAGTCAATCCCAAGAAATACTCAAAATGCATAACACTAAATAACAGAAACGAAATTTAAGAAATTTCATAATGCAACTCTACTTCATATAATATTGAATGAATCACAATTACAAAATATGGACATTAACTTAAAGAATTAACGTAAGGTTAAGTATGTAAAGACGCAGTTATCAAAGATGAATGCATTTGATTTGATTTCGTTGCGCAAATGGCCCATTCCACGGGTCTTTATACTCTCCTTTTTTTAACACAGATTTTTAATTTGATTAATGTAACCAGTACTGTTTCCCAGTCAATAACCAATAATATGTAGGATTTAATCACGGAAGAGGTTTACGGTACACCATGTGTAAAGTCCTCGAGGGACTGAGGAAAGTAGATAGAAAATAGAGGTGAGATGGAAGGCGAGAAAGTGGAGGTTAGAAGGAAGAGTATCTTTCGGAAGTGAGTTTAGTCCTGAAAAGGACTGTAAACCAGAAAATTTGGGCAGGATGAGAGGTTTGAGTAGAAGACTGGATTGAGTTGGAGAGTTGAGTAGGCGAGTAGAATTGCAGAGCAGGAGCAGGAGAGTAGACTCGACGTTTCGGACAGGTTGACTGTCCGTCTTCAGGAGTGAGTGTTCGCTAGGCGTGCGGCGGTTCTTATGGCGTGGATGCGGACTTGGGGGAACTGAGCAATGAGCCGGCGGGCTCGGCAGGTTGGCAGGCAGCTGTCGGTGGTGGCGCGCGGTTGCGTGAATTGGCGGGAAACGAGTGGGCGGCGGTTATGCGGACGTCGTGTGGTAGGTGTCGGCGGGGTAGCGGGGGGGGGGGGGGGGGGTTGTGTGGGTCGTTGAGTGGGTGTATCGATCGGCGGTGAGGATAGATATTAGTGGTGTCGGTCTGTGTGTGTTGGTCGGCGGTTTCGGCGTTGGCGTTAGCCTTTAGTCAAGGCACTCGTGCTGTATTTCCCTAAACGCGCCTGAATACATAGACTAATCGCGCGACGACTGTGATCTGTGGGTCGAGGTGCGTCAGCATCTCGGCCTTTACTAACCTGAGTGGTTGTTGTAGTTTATTTCTTTTGTTTTGTATTATATTTCCGCTCCCGAATCAGGAGATAATTAGATGCAAAGCATCTTACCCAGAAAGCCGGCCAAACCGCCCCTTCCAATCCGACGCACCAATCAGAGTAGACGATTCGAGAAAACTTCATGCATATTCATTATCAACATATATAATCATAAATACATTTTTGAGCGGTTACAGAACATGGCGAGCGACGAAGGAGATCTCTTGTCAAAGAGCCTTGAATATGCGGTCGAAAGGTTGAAATTATCATCTTTTAAGGAGTTACAATCAAAAGCTATAAAATCAGCAGTGAAAGGGGAAGATGTATTTGTTAATTTTCCAACGGATTATGGCAAATCTGCGATTTTTCAAGCCATTTCACTGTGCAAGGACTTCTTTGTGCGGACGACCACAGTCGCTGCCAGCACACCATCCCCATCGGCGTCTACTCCCGAAGCTGCCCAGAGTTCGGGGGCCTACTCACACCGCACTGCACTGTCCATTGAAGTTATCGTTTCACCTCTTATTTCTTTAATGAAAGAATGTGAACCAAACTTGTCACACACAATAAAATGATATCTTCAGTTAAGTTCAGTATAAGAAATAGCTAGGAAAACTCTTGCACAGGAACCATGCAGAATGTACTGCATAGTAGATATCTACCTTTTTTGCACATCTATTACATTATAGACCTAAGCAGAATTACCAGAATTTGATGTCCTTTTCATTATTTTAATTCACTTGCATGCAGCTAGCTCAGCTAGCCCTGCAAATTCAAAGCTCCATGAACGCATCGTTTTCACACGTACACAGATATTCACGTGTTGTACAATAACAATTCCGACCAGCTGATCGTGCGAACCACTAGAGTCTATGCGTAGGTTAAAATGAAAAACAAGGGAACAAAATTTTACTATGAATCTACTAAAGTAGCAAAATAATAAATACCCTAGTCAATAAGTAGAATATTGTTTTTGATAAATTCATATTTTATTCGAAATTGAACTAGATATTATTTTATTTTTTTAGTACATTTGAATACCGATTCCCCCACAATTTCATGGACGAAGCCATTTTAAACATCGCGCGGTTAAAACAATTAGGATTGGCCACGATCATCGCTAGCTGCTGTATATGTAAGACCCTCATGCATATGCACATAATGATGAGCTCCGCAATTTAGCAAAGGCCAAGCCGCTGAAGCGGCTCGGTCCAGCGATCACTGCTGTAAAGCCACACTGCGTTAGTCTATTTTCAGACCCTGCTCGGCAGACAAGCAGCGCGCGAGGCCTTGTCCAAAGGCTACGTTGGCGTAGGTTGTAGCGAGGTGTGGGCGTGGGCGGTGCTTGTGTGGGTGAAGAGGCTAGTTGAGAACGTGTAGTGCTTGGTTGAGTGGGTGTGGTTGGGTGGTTGTAGGTGGTGTCCGGGCTAACGGATGGCTGGATTGGTGAAGTGTTGGTGGTTGGCGTGTTGGTTGTGGAGTTGGTTGAAGATTGGTCGGAAGTAGGATGGTGAGGGAGGATTGGGTGCCAGATACTGTTGATGTGAAGGCCTGGGTCTTGGGGTACTCGAGGTACTTGGTGCTCGAGGTGTTCCATGAAGATGTTGGCGATGATTGGTGAGAGTGGAGATCCCATGGCTGCTCCTTGAAGTTGTTTATAGAAGTTGCTGCGCCACTTGAAAGAGTTGGAGTGGAGGCAGGTGAGAAGGAGGTCGTGGATCTGGTCAGGTGTGAGCTTGGTCCTAGATTCGAGGTCTGGGTCTGAGATGAGGCCTTGTTTGATGATGTCGCATGCTGAGCCAGGAATAACAAAATTATGTTTGTTTAAAGTAAGGCTTGCATTTCCATAATTTGATCAAACGAGTTCGTTTTCGCTGGATGCCTGCCGTAGCAACGAACAAAGTTGACAAAAGACTTAACTCCGTTTCGTTGAGGATCAGCCATGCACAAAGAATACGAAAGACCGTCTGATGCATGCCTGATCTTCAACGAGGCGACAAAGGTCTACATGTAGCTATGCATATCCGGTACGGAAATATCATTCTGTTGATTTCAATGGCGGCGATTTCTTGTTAGGGCCGTGGGGAGGGGGGGGGGTGGGTACGACACAATACATGTGTTATACCTCCGATATATACTAAAAAGACATCACAGAATTGTACAGTTATGATTATCATGCGATGGAGTATAGTACCCGAGTGAGAAGATCTTCCAGTATCTTTTAACGGTGTAAATGCTAACATTTTGTATACATTTTTCAAAGTTCCTGGCCGGGGGGGGGGGGGGACATGACTTTTTTCCCCCTATCTCCCCGGGATCACCGCCATAGTCTTGATATATATCTTTGGTTTGGCATATTGTATTCTTTCATTTTTAATATTATTACTTGTAAAATGCACATAATTTTAATGTGATATCATCTTTTTCATTAGTGCACTTAGAGCATTTTATTTTCAGTTGATTTGGCGTTTAAAAAATCTCTTATATTTTTTCATAACTATTATTACTATAATAATATTTATGTTAACCATTATTATTATTACCATCATTATTATTATCATCATTATCATTAATATTTTTGTCGTTACAAGGAAAACTATAATCATCATCAATACCCTCGCATTAATTGCCAGGTAGTCATTCAATACACTTAGCTGTGTCCGAAGGGGCTGTGGGCGAAACAAACTGTCTAAAGATGTTAGCATCGGGAGCAATGAAGGTTTCAATCCGATCCCTCTGTATGGACCCCAAGTGTTACCCTTGTTTTTCGGTAAAATACCACCTCATTTTGTTACAAAATTTGTACCGAATTAATTTTGTTACAAAATTTGTACCGAATTGATTTTGTTACAAAATGATTTTTACCGAATTCATTTTGTTGCAAAATGACTTTAACCGAATCCATTTTGTTGTAAAATGACTTTTACCGAATTCATTTTTGTTACAAAATGAATTTGTACCGCATACATTTGGTACCGAAAAACCAGGTTAACACTAAGCGCCCGATCCCTCTGGAATGAAAGTTACGAGCCTTCACCGATGTACCACGGTGCTCCCACTGCTGCATTAAATGTATAGATGGTTGGAACGCATCATTCTATCAAATATATGGTTTACATGTAGAGGTGTCGTGGTCTATTAATGACGAATTATTAAATTAACTTTTGCAGACTACAGATTGATCACCAAAGATCGACCCAATGCCGGCATCGTTGAGGTTTTCAATCAGGACATCGGATGGGGGCTAGTTTGTCAAGACAATTGGAGCTTCAAACTAGCAAGCATAGTTTGTAGTCAGCTAAACTTCCCAGGAACTTCTCGACATCTTACTGCAGTTTCTTTCGACGACGGAGATGAGTGGCCGATGTCAGTCACTAATAATATATCAACATATTTTACCGGCTGTTTAATTAGTAAGTGTATTGTTGTATTGTATTATATTGGTTTATTGAGATAAAAATCATCGGAAATGCAGCTAAAAGCTGAAATTGTTCAACTTACAGAGTAAAAAGTACATGTCATAACATTGCTTTGATAACACATTAACATATATAGAGCTATTAAACAATATTATGTATATTTAAATACGATTTACAAGTTTCATTGACGATATAAAATTGGCATTCTTTTTACATGAAATAGAAATTTGATGATTAACAATTTGCAGGTTTATTGCGACAGTGATACGTAGGTGAGACAACAGTTAGATGTTTATACAGATAAAATACGATAAGAGATAATATATTAAAGCTAAGTTTCAATGTTGGCTAAACAAGGTGATGTTCCTGAACTGAACAAAAAGTGTAATATGATACTGTACAATTGAAAAATAGATCATACCACCACAATAACAACAACAACAATGATGATAATGTATATGCATTATATGATTCCTATATTGCACATGTTGTATAATGTCTTGTATACCCTGCCAGTGACACAATTATCTATTGTATACTATATTGTGTCATGGACTATGGTTTAGGGGTTTATACTTCTTTGTTTATAAACGCTGTATAAAGATGATACATATATATATATATATATATATACATATAATGAAAATAATAAAATTAATAATAATAGTAGTAATAATAATAGAAACAATAATAATGATAACAGTTATAATACTAATAATGACAGTAAAAAAGTAATAATAAACAGAATAACGGTAATACTAATACTCTTACTAATCCTAATACTACAAATATTAGTAATAATAATAATATTAATAATATGAATGATTACTAATAGTATTGATGAAAATAGTGAGACTAATAATGATAATTATCATAATAATAATAATCCCATACTACCTACGATCTCGTATCCCAATCACCGACATACTACATATGGAAATATAATTCATTTGAAGAAATTCTAATTAATCCATTTTTTCAGACGGGACAAATATGCAATGTCAAACGTGTGACAGTGAATGTAGCTGTTATCTCGATACATCGATTGGAGCTGTTACTTGCAAAGGTAACTATGTTGCGATGTTTGGTTATCACTTTAGTTCACCTATTGATGTACATGTAGCTTCGGCCTTCTGACATGTGGAGTTTAACATGGCTCATCCTGTTCTTACTTCATTCAATTGGTCTGAAAAGTATTTTTCAACACCATTCTTTCCATGTCACATTTATCCAGAAGATATTCAAATACTCACTTCATTCAAACTTAACCGAGGCAAAGCAGCCAGCGCTATCCATAATCTTCTGTACAGGATGTTCATAATTGGTTAAACTCACATTCATTGAAACTAAATCTTACAAAATGTGAATTTGTACTACATTGTTAAAATACTCATGCAAAAGGGCTTCTTTTACTTTCATTGCCCTTGGTGGCCACAATATTGCTGTATGTGATGTATTTCGTAACTTCGGCGTGTTTTTTTAGTGAAACTTGTCTCCACAAATTCAATACGTCTCTAAATCAGTCCGGTATCAGTAATGTAAATTAGGATTCATACTTAAAAAGCCTAATTCGCAGTGCCACAGAGAGGATTACCCATGATTTGATTCCATCCTATCTTGATTTCATTGAGTCTACGGCTCCGCTCCACAACATTAAGTTGATAAATCATGACATTTCGTCCATATCTTTCCGCTCTTAAAACTCAGGATTCCTTGTTCTTCCTAAGCTCAATACTATGTGGGGTGGGGGCCTTCGATGTAAATAACTCTCCCTCGAGAGCTTCGTAATGGCAGATTAGTTGAAGTGTTTACAAGTAATATCAAAACCTACTTGTTTAATTAGGCATATCATTTCTTGTTCTTTCATACATGTTTGTATGTAATGCAAGGCTTTTAAGTGATCTCTTTTTTTCCTTTTCAAAAGTTTGCTTTGAGCATTTGCTTTCTAGTGGATTAGGCGCCTAACAAATCTCAAATACTATTATTATTATTCATACATCAATAATCAAAGTAGGCATATAAATACTACGACAAGTTATACTTATGTAGTGCTAATTCCAACTGGTGTTTCTAAGCGCTGTACTTATGATTACCCCTGGCTTGTCCGATCTTACCATGATACCGGGATTTACATCATCCGAGTGGAAAGTGGCAAAAAAAGATAGATTGATGTGTTAGAAAATGTCATAAGTGCCGTGATATGGACTCGAACTCCGTACATGTGCTTCGTACGTATGGCAAGCCGTTTTTATCATTTTAGATAGATAGATAGAAATGTTTTTTTTATTAAAAAGGTCATCGCAGCCAATGGCTGAATTGCGATCCATTTCACAAGGATATATATACAATACAATTGCAATTCAAATTGAAATAACACCAAAAAAATCATATTTCTTGATATCAATAATTCAATTATTGAAGAATTGAATTCTCGATATCAAGAACTACCATTGCCTTACAACGTAAAATTATTTCTTGATATCAAGAATTGTTATAGTGAATGATTTCGAACTCAAAAGTTGTGCAAGAAATCATTACGAGATGTGTTGCGAACGTAAAGGTTGTGCAGGAATTTATCCTGACCGCGCCGCTTTAACATTTTATTCCTATTCTGATTTCGTGCTCAAAAGTTGTGCAGGAAATCATTACGAGATGTATTGCGAACGCTTTTTTTTATATATCAAGAATTCAATTCTTGATATCAAGAATTCAATTCTTGATATCAAGAAATATGAATAAATGATAAAACGGCTTGCCATACGTAATCCCGGGACTTGAACGCTAGACCATGACGCCTCCTTTATGTAAAATACATAGGAGATTTTTTTTTTTGGTGGAATAACTGCAACACAAATGCAACATGGAGATTCCATTTGAAAATTAGCTGAATTTTGTGGGAAGTGTTTTATTATCACCTTTTTTAAAATATTGTTTTTTCTTTAATTCAGAACCAGGTTATCTTGGATGTTTCAGTGATTATGACCGTTTAGGACCTGGCAGAGATCGTGTGTTTTCTAGTGGTTATATTTTCTATGACTATCTCACGATTGACAAGTGCATCAATGCATGCGAAGAGGACGGATACTTTTACGCAGGTGTAGAATTCGGGAATACTTGTTTCTGCGGAAGACAAGATGAAAACTTTGCCAAACATGGACAAGATTCGGATGGGGAATGTGATTATCGTTGTAATGGAGATCCCCTTGAATCATGTGGGAGCTCAGATGAAATCGCAATCTACCAAGGTAAAGGCAGGAGCGAGTCGAGATTTTATTTTATTGTTCATTTTTTATAAGGGTGGGGCACTCTTGGGGAGGGATATAGGGGGTGTTTTTACCCCCATTACAACAAACACACTAAGAACACTACTAAGTATAGCTTCTTACGAGAATTTTGACAAGCTAGTTCAGAACCCTTGAAATACTTCTGCTAACAATGCATATAACTGTCATTTAGAGAAAATAACTTAATTCATTTTCCGCACTACCTTGCCTGTATAAAACCTCAATATTAATTATGAACAAATAAAATAATGTACTTTATAATTTCCTGCCAATAATGAATGGCTTTTAACGAAATTCGATTATTTCTACTTAAAGAGAAGGTTGAGTTCTGGGAGGAGTTATTCTACATGTGCGTGATGTAGTCCCATATACATTTCTCCGTGTACAGTGCTTGTAACTTTACCAAGACTGGGTCAAATTTCTTATCTTTTTGATGATTCCAGAACCTTGCAGTACACACCAATACTTATGCTAGATGACCAACCTTTTCTAATCGATTCCACATCGTTTCTTTCACAATGCAATCGCATGACCAGAACTCAACTTTATCTTTAAAGTTATTAAGCTTATCCATTCTCGTTTAGTTGTTAATTGCACATGATTGTTATAATATTCTCAAAATATGCGACACCATTCGTTGTCATTCCATTTATGTTTCCAAGTTGGCTTAGGTGTTTGCGAAGACCCTGGTACCCCTAAAAATGGATTCAGGTACAAGGAAACCGGCTCTCTGCGCTACGGCAGCGAGATATATTTTAACTGCTCCAATGGGTTCACACTCGAAGGACCTGACGCTATCCAGTGCGTGCAGATGTACGGTCGCAGAGATAATGACATTGCTAACAGCACCCGTGCCGTTATGTGGAACCATGGTCTCCCAAAGTGTACGGGCAAATATTTCCATTATCACTTTGTAAAATATTTTTATTCGCGAAAGGTTTGTTTATCAATTTCCAGAACCCAAGGCGGAACCTGGGGAGGGGTCTACAAATTTTAACCAATCTTGTAAAACAAATTGGGGCACGTACCCCCCCGTCTCCCCCCCCCCCCCCCTTGTGGCTACGGGCCTGCCGAACACGCCGTTTGAACTAATACTTTGTGTTCTTTATACTCTTCAAAGTTCAAGGTTTATTTCATACATTTTATTTATACATGAATGATTATTTTGATAATTGGTACACTTCACTGCCACCCTTAATGATGATGATGATGATGACGATAATAATAATAATAATAATGATAACTGTTATGTACTCTTAATTAAAAGGTACAAAGATGAATAATCGAGACAGATAATAGCACATTTATGATACTCTTGGTATAAGATTCCAAAGCAAGTTTATTCGCATGGCGCATGCGCAGCTTTATAAGTGTGGCTTATTGTATGCCGTCATCAATATGTAACAATAATAATGATACCCCTCCTACCACTAATAATTTAAATAACAACAACAAGATTAATACAAAATATGATAATAATTCTAATTCAAAACTTTAATTATATATATATCTCATATCACTATTCAGTCCCTATGCACTTTAATTTTAAGGATAAAGAAATGGATAGAATTGGACTATATACATGTACCAACAATCCAATTCAAATCAAATACCAAGTAAACTTATCTTAAAAGTACTGGTGAACAAAATTTTTTTTGTTGTTGATTGGCCAATATATATTATAAGATGGGTAGAAGAATCCCTGCAATCTGATTTGTCAATTACCATGTAAATATTTTTACTGGATGCATACGATTTCGGCGATCGATACCACAGATATCCTTTTTTTTTAAATAATTCTCTTTTTTTTTTTTCTTTTTTTTTTTTTTTCTTTTTTTTTTTTTTTTTTTAATAAATTTGTTTTTATATAAATTTTTGTTTAAATAATTTTTTTGATAATTTGTTTTGGTGATAATTATTTGTTTGTTTTTTTCGTTTTTTTTTATAATCATAATCCGTTTAAAAAAAAACAATCTATAATTTTTTTTTTTTTTTTTTTTTAATTTCATGATAAGTTAAATATCATGCGTCCGGTAAAAAAAATTACCACACGCATGATTTTGCCATGCATCGGGTAAATCTGTAAAATATCAAAATTTTGTATTTTTGGCAATTTATGGGGCCCCATCTTATAAAACAGATGTGTGCACGAGGTACCTTTGAATTTGGTCTAAACCCCATTCAAAGGTACCTTGTGCACACAATCCCTACCGAAGCACTCAAACCTGTGCATCATTTGTATACTATTTTAACATCTTTATTTACCATCATGTTCAGGATTCAGTTCGACTACTCCCTCTTCTGCAACTACCAAGGGCGGAGGGCAAGCTAACCCAGTGACATTCAGTGGGTCAACTGGGCCAGAGCAGCAGAGTGGTAAATAAATTGCTTATTACGTCACAATTCCTTTACGATTATGGTAATATGGATGCAAATGAAATGTTATACGTGCAAATATTCCAGCGATTACTAACGATTTTATCATAAAATTTGTGAAAAGAAGAATAATAATGAATTATTAATGATGAGAATGATGAATTTAAAAAAAAAAATGATTATCAGTAAATTTTAATACAACTGTATTTCACGATAGCCTCAATTACCACACATCATACAGGCATAGGTAGAGTTAAAGAGAAGGTTAAGTTCTGGGGAGAGGTGACAAATATTTGGTGAGCATTATCATTTTCATTATGCAAGTGTGGAAGAAAATCAGAGAAAAAAATGTTCCCTGAAAATCATGGCTCTTCAAATGCCTACATATTCTAAATATGACAAGTAACAGTGTAAAAATGAGGCCCGATTTTTATGCTTATGTTTATGTAGTCCCATATACATCTTTCTGTGTACAGTGCTTGTTACTTTACCAAGCCTGGGCCGAATTTCTTATCATTTTGATGTCCCCAGAATCTTGCAGTACACACCAATACTTATATGTTCATTTTATTTCCATTTCTCGTATAAAATACATTTAACAATACATAAATAATACAAAGAATATGGAGGAGCCAGCAGAGGCCATTGGCCTTTCAAAGGCTGGGCTCCAGTGTCCTCAGATAATAATACAAAGTACAGAGAAAAAAAACAATGGGTAGTAAATAAATAAACAAATGAGTACAGGCTAATTAAATTAAACATACGATAGTTATTCCTTCATTAAATAGTTCTTGTATTTACGTTTAAATGTGCTATATGATCAACCTTTTTTCTGATCGATTCCACACTGTTTCTTTCACAATATCATGACCAGAACTCAACTTTATCTTTAAGTTGCTTACAACTAATTAAGTCTATACCCGGTTTATCTGTTTGTACTAGTATGTAAAACAGTGTAAACTAGAAAGGAAATGGGCTCGTCTCCGTGCCACGTGCCCCCTAAGAAAACCGTTATTTGAAAATCTGTGGACTATAGCAGTGGTAACTAATTGCCATTTAGAAAATTCATGTGGCTCATACCGGCTTACAAATTGTAACAACACTTATAATAATGTCTTGACTTTTCCTAGGTCATCAGGTCATCATATATACCAGTATTGGCATCGTCTCTGGCCTCCTCCTCATCATCGCCATCATTGTCGTGGTCGTTATTTGCAAAAGACACAGCAGGTAAATCTTATTATTATTATGATGTCTCGTAGTAGGTCTTTAATGATGTACATGTTTTTACACTGATTCGCACGGTACTGATTTCGTCTTTTACGTCCAAGACGTGAAAATCGATAAAATTGACATATACCTATATGCAACAATTTCGTTGTATTTTTCGTCCAAGACATGAGTATAAAAATAAAATTGTTTGGGAGACATGAACCATTTACATGTACACGTAAAGCACGACATGCCTTACATCATCGTATGAATTGGGAGACGTTATTATACTTTGTTGGGAAGTTATGCACTTTGCCATCTCGGGAAAAAACTAACAAAAACGTTTTAAAGAGGCGGTATACGCGCCATTTACCGTTTTTACACATGGTATAGCCTATTGCAAGTTGCGCAATTGCTAAGAATGGGAGACATGAACTATTTACATGCTAACGTAGGGCACGATCCTGATATGAATTGGAAGACGTTATTATACTTTGTTGGGAAGTTATGCACTTTGCCATTTTGGGAAAAACTAACAAAAACGTTTAAAAAGGCTGTTTCCGCGCCATTGACAGTTCTACACATGGTATTGCAAGTTGCGCAATTATTAAAATGGGAAACATTAACCTATTATTACATGACTTTGACTTTGACTTTGACTTTTCTGACTTTGTGTTTTGGTTAAAATTTAACGGTAATGTCAGTTGCGATCCCTTTATTTTAGGTGCGGTTTATCTTCCTTGTGAAGGGTCACTATATCACCATAATGAAATTTTTGACAATTTGTCAGAGGACTTAATCAACTTCAGTGTTAGCTTAAATTTTCCTGTGGTTTTACTTGGGGACTTTAATTTCAGAACTGGTATTTTGAATGACTTTATTGATCTCGAAGATGTAGTTGCTTTTGAAGGCGGTTTGGAGTTGGCAAATGATAATTCTTTCAGTATCAAATCTGACCTTGAAAAGCTTAATGTTAAAACCAAGCATTGTAGCATGGATAAGTGTACTAATAATAATGATTACAGCTTAATAGAACTTTGTAAAAGTCTTGATATAAAAATTGTAAATGGAAGGTTTGGAAGTGATGATGGTATTGGAAACTATACTTGTCATACCACAAAAGGGTCCAGTGTAGTAGATTATGTTCTTGTTTCATCAATATTTATGCCCAAGATAACTAACTTTCGTGTAGATGTGTTGGATAAATGCTTGTCTGATGCCCACAGTGCTGTCGCTGTTCAATTTTGTTCTAACACAAATAATCGGGTCACCATGGATCCTGTTGATAATACGCAACGTGATGAACCGGTAAACCAATCTGATGTGACATTTAAATCTCTTAAAACTCTGTGGAATAATGACCTTAAAGTTGTTTATAAAAACGAGTTCAATGTTATTGAGATGGAGACTATTGATGAAAAACTTAGCGAACTAGACTTTAATTCTGTTACACAGTGTGAATTGGATAGTATTGTTGATGATTTAAACAATTTATGCATTGATACTGCCAAATCTCTTGGTATGTGCAAAGAGGTAATGAATATCCATAAGTCTCGTAATGTCAACAATTCCAGTCCTTCAAAGAATAAACCTTGGTTCGATAAGTCATGTGACCTGAAGAGGAAAGAGTACTTAAAGGATAAGCATAAACTGAAAAGAATGAATACCGATGAAGCAAAATCAGAATTGAGGGGTAAAGCCAAGGAGTATAAGAAATTTATCATAAAGGCTTTTAGAGACTATAACAGAGACTTACATGTATCTATGCGTAATTTGAAAAGCAATATTCCGAAGGAGTATTGGAATATACAGAATAAAGCATCTAATTCAGCTGAAAAGTCTGGTAATATTTCACTTGACGAGTACATGAGGCATTTTGAAACCTTAAGCACCAAGCCTAAAAATTCGAATAATGAAGTTGAGGCTGAGTTTGATCCTACAACTATAAACCATTCTACTAATGAGTATATTAATGGAGCATTTACTGAAAAGGAAGTTATAACCATTATCAAGAAACTGCGTAACAATAAGGCATGTGGCGTTGACAACATTATTAATGAATACTTGAAAAACTGTCCAGCTATGTTAGTTTCACTTATTGTTAAAGTGTTTAATGTTGTTTTGTCATCTGGTTTAGTGCCCTCCGTGTGGTGTATGGGTATGATTAAACCATTGTATAAAAAGAAAGGCTCGCTGGACGATCCTGATAATTATAGGGGTATCACACTTCTAAGTTGTGTAGGAAAATTGTTTACTGCCTGTATAAATGCAAGGCTAACTGGATATTTAGATTGTGTAGGAATAATTGGTGAGGAACAAGCTGGATTTAGAGGAAATTATAGCACAATAGATCATATTTTTACTTTACATGGTCTAATTGATTTATATCTGCATCGTCATAAGAGAATTTATTGTGCTTTTGTAGATTACAGAAAAGCATTTGACCTCATTGATAGGTCTTGCCTTTGGTCTAAACTAATTTCGAATGGCATCAATGGTAATGTCATCCGTGTTATTTACAACATGTATAAAAATGCCAAGTCCTGTATTAAGCATGGTCGCAATTTATCTAATTCTTTTGCGTGTAATATTGGAGTTAGACAAGGAGAAAATTTATCGCCTTTATTGTTTGCTATGTATTTATTAAAATGACTTTGAATATTTCGTGAGCAGGAGTTATAGGGGTCTTGATATGTGTGCTTCC
Organism: Strongylocentrotus droebachiensis; assembly: GCA_035222895.1. NCBI lineage: Eukaryota > Metazoa > Echinodermata > Echinoidea > Camarodonta > Strongylocentrotidae > Strongylocentrotus > Strongylocentrotus droebachiensis. The sequence goes on along the minus strand of JAVYIG010016471.1, from coordinate 7,475 downwards.
GAGATTAGGAAAAACCTCAGTGATGACGATATTGAAGTTTTTCTAAGACTTTATGTGTTACTTTATGCTGACGACACAATAGTTATGGCTTAGTCGGCTGATGAGCTACAAGCTGCATTATCAGCCGTACATCAGTATTGTGAGCTCTGGAAATTGTCTGTTAATACTAGTAAAACTAAAATAATGATTTTTTTTTCTCGATGGAAAGTTCGTAAATACCCTATTTTTAATTTTGGTGCTAGTACAATTGATGTTGTTGATGATTATACTTATCTTGGAACAACTTTCAATTATAATGGTTCTTTTTCAATAAGGCTATAAACAAACAGGTTAATCAAGCCAGGAGAGCCATGTTCAATTTAACTTGCAAGGCAAGGAAGTTGTGCTTACCTCTTGATATTCAATGTGAACTTTTTGATCAGTTAGTTGTCCCGATTTTATTATATGGTAGTGACGTTTGGGGTTTTCAGAAGTTAGACTGTATTGAAATATTTCATAGAAAATTCCTTAAAAGCTTGCTTAAACTCAACCGTGGAACTGCAAACTGTATGGTTTATGGCGAAGTTGGTAGATTTGCTTTAGCTAGTAAAGTGGAGAAACGTATGATCAATTTTTGGGCGAGGGTTAGCCAGGGTAAAAAATCTAAGCTTTCTTACATTATTTATAGTCTGTTACGTAAGCTACATGAAAGTGGTGATTTCGAATCAAGGTGGATTGTGAAAGTTAAAAGTATCCTAGACAAGAGTGGAATGTCAAACTTGTGGGTTGAGGATACCCCCTTGAACCTTGGTTGGGTTAAGTCAGCTTTGGAACTTAGATTAAACGATATTGATTTGCAAAACTGGAATAATGAAGTTTATAGAAACCGTCTATGCTTAAATTATAGGCTTTTTGAACAGGAAGGTGGTTTGGAGAGTTATTTGTTGAAATTGGATGTATGTGATAGGATACCTCTTTGTATGTTTCGTTGTGGTAATAATAAGCTGCCAGTTACCAAATGTCATTATTTATCTGATCAACCTCTTGAGTTATGTTCCCTATGTAATATTAAGGTGCAGGGTGATGAATTTCATTATGTTTTGGTGTGCCCGGCTTTCAATGACTTTCGTAAGCAGTATGTTAAGAAATATTATTACAGTAGACCTAACGTTATCAAATTCCATCGGTTATTCAATGCAAATTCTGTTAAGCAGTTAAAGAACCTTTCCAAATTTTGTAAGATCATTATGTCTAATTTTGGATAATTTGTTTTGTCCTTTTTATTACCTTAGAGTTGTTGTTTAATTGGTTGTTGCCGTTTTCAGTAGCATAGTGTACATACATGTATATAGTAGTGTTAGTACTGCCAGTTGAGATGTAGGGTTTATTTTTTTATTTTTTTAAAGTAGACCTATACCCTTAAGCTTGCCTTCATTTGTTTGTCGTTCGCTGCCAAAGATTTTCTTGCTTTTAAAGATTTTCTGTGTGTGTTTAAAAAAAATATTTTCTATATGAATATCATTGTTGAACATTATATGTGTACTATTCAACTGTATTTCTTCCATGCCCCAGAAGGGGCCGTTAAAGAAATAAAAAATCATTGTCATTGTCATTGTCATTGACATGCACACATAGAGCACGACGTTCGTTACATCATGATATAAATTGGGAGACGTTATCATACTATGTTGAGAAGTTATGCACTTTGCCATCTTGGGGAAAAACTAACAAAAAACGTGTCAAAAAGGCGGTATACGTGCTATTGACAGTTTTATACATGGTATTGCAATTTGCGCAAGAACTAGGAATTAGAGACATAAACCTATTACATGCACATGTAGAGCAAGAAGTTCCTTACATCATGATATAAATTGGGAGACGTTATCATACTTTGTTGGGAAGTAATGAATTTCACCATTTTCGGGAATTACTAACAAACACGTTAAAAGAAGTTGGAATACGCGCTATTTACAGTTTTAAGCTACAGTCCCATATACGTCCCGGACCGTCCCGGACCATCCCGGACCCCATCCGGGGTGATCCGGGATTCGGTCCGTGTTGACACCGTGTTGGCACCGGGGTGGTCTGGGACGGTCCGTGGCGGCTCCGTGCTGGGTCTGGAATGATCTGTACTGCTGCCGGGGCTATGCCCGGACGGTCCGGGGCGGTCCGTAGTGGTACCGTGTTGGGTCCGGGGAGACGGTCGGCGGTTGCGATGTTTTGAACAAAACATCCCGGACCATCCCGGATCACCCCAGACCATGGTCCGGGATGGTCCGGAGTGGTCCGTGCTCGTCCGTGCTGGTCCGGCTTTATATGGGACTGGGGCTTTACACAATTGATGCAAAAACTAGGAAAGAGACACATGAACCAATTACATGCACACGTTAAGAGCACGTATAAAACATAATAACATTAATATAGAGTATTTGTAATGCACCAACTCCACATGACCTATGTTTTCGAGGCGCGTGGAGAAGAAAAACTATAAGTACACAAAAATACACACAAAAATGAACACGCCATTCGTCAGCGCCACCATCCACTTCATTTCTATTTTGCTGTTTTTCTGAAAACCTTACTTTGGTTGTTTGACCTTCGCCATCTGCTTTCAGTCTTCACGAACTCAAGTTTGTATTTCCATCAGCGACCCTTTCTGTCGGGATCCGGTACGGTCTCAAATTTAGCAAAAGGTTGGTTAGGGGTGTTGATGGTTTTATAAGCACCAACAACCCAATCCAAGTCTTGCTTTTTTTCTCATGCGGCTGTGATTAACGAGATACCAGACACAATGGAACAACATGTATAATTTAAATGACCGTTTATTCAACCGTGATACAATCTAGCCTGGATATATTCAAAATACCAGCACATGCAAATATTGTAAAATTTAGTATATTTATATAGCGAAAGACTTCCGCTTATCAGAAACACACACCACTCGTCAGCGCCACAATCCACAAGTCGTCGTCGTCGTCGTCGACTTCCGTATCAACGTATCTTCAATTTTCGTTTCGTCGTTTGAAGGGCTGAACCTGACTCTTACCTACGACATCGCGACTTTCGCTTTTCCGTCGGAAGTCGTCGGAAACGTGACTTTCCTTGTCCACATCTTCGAAATCATCAGCATCAATAACAGCATCATAATATTACTTCTGCTACTGCTAGTAATAAGAGTAATACTTATGATGATGGTTTACACAGCGCTTTTAATTTCTAGAGGATACAACGCTATACCTCACTAATAATATTTCTTTCTTTTATTTCAGACGCTCTAACATCGCTCTAAGGCAGTCAGTCTGTGACAGGGAGGGCCAGGAACTCGATCCCTACACATCCTTAGATACAACAACTATGAAGCAACCAGCCTACGAGGACATCAAAGCAACGAGGCACGGAAATAGAGGCCACACAAATGCAACCGAGGGGGTAGAATATGAAAATCAAAGAATAGTGGAACAAACAGCTAGAGTCAAGAAATCAAACTTGGGAGGGGCCGATGAGAATACTGAGCCGGAATACGAGTTGCTGAATTAAAATTGATTACATGAAGTAGGACAAAGAACGAGTTTTAAGTTCAGCTAAACCTGTCTAGAAAGGTCACTCATTGTAAACCCCAAAATGGCCACTAGCTGCAAATAGCTTCTACAACATACTTGTCTTTTTCTAGGGAGACAAAATACATAGCCAATAGCCCAATACATAACAGACAGGGAGCCTTAATGGAGAGGTGGCCACGAAGATAAGTTTGACTGTGTAGCACGAGCCAGGGCTCAAATTAATTTTTTGTCCACGGGGGCTCTTCCAAAATAAAAAGCGCCCCCGTGAGCCTTCTCACGGGGGCTCTTTTTCCATTGAATTGGTGGTACCCATGAAACTCCTAAATTATTTGCTATTTCATCATTATCATTAATAGTCGGCATTATTTCTCTTACAACTTTACAAGTTATAACATGCAGCTAATGGTCAGATCTCTTCCCTTTGTACGAAATTTCTGTTCCAAGCCCGTATACATACGTATTACTCAATCTGTATAGTGGATATGATCGTCGCAATGTAGTATAGTCAAATTGGAGTTTCCTTTGTTCGTTAGGACTAGTTCTCTTAAACATATACAAGTATTATATCATTTTATGAACACTCGTGAATGTCAGAGGGAAAAACCGTTGCAATCGACTGAACTTTAGCCTATTTTGTTATTTTTTTTTGTCGCGCCCATATCGCCTTTGTAGTGGATTAAAAGCTGAAATAAGGAAGTACTTGAGCTTGAAAATATATATCTTCACTGTTCTCACGCGGGGATGATGTCGAAATAGAAACTTGGCCACAAAACACAACTACACTATTCAGAATAAATAGCAGAAGGACAAAAGACATGAAGACCTTGTCAATCTTATTACACAAGAGTAATTAATTACACAAGAGTAATTAATACTCCTCTTCAGAAAAGTAGAGACCTAGACCAGACCCCCCCCCCCCCTGATTTCGCGGAAGAAGAAAAAAAATTGGTTTTAATGGTAATGGTCGACATAAAAACTCTGAGCTCATCCTGTTTTCTATTTAATTATGAATCGAAAGAGAAAATTAGCGCCACCCTCGTAGTTAGTTTCGAAAGATGGATGATGTATATACTGGGCTGTTATCTTATTCTTATTTTGTCCTCGTTGCACGTGCGTGCTTTTCTATTATTTTTTCAAGTCATGTCTACTTCAATTTCAAGCACCCGTAGACATGTCGATTGTACCTTACTATATTTAATTTTGACTACAAATTATTTATTGGGATTTAAATATGAATCTGAAAGTTTATTCCTCGAATAACCTTATCTGGATTAACATGACTTTGACATAATATAGTTGTCCTCGCGGTGCACTAAAAGTATTGCACGTAAACAGATTTCGACCTTCCCCTCTTTCCATATTTTTTTTCTCGCTTCCGGAAACGCATTTGTTTTGCTTGATCCAAACACGGAGATATATTAATTTATGGAACTATTTTTTATAGACTGTAAATGCTTAACATAGTTATTTACAGATGATTCTGCGAACTGTATTTAATAACATAATATTAATGAACAATTGCGTAATAGACATCAATATATTATGTTTAAATCTACAACATCTAATATTTCCACCATAGAATGCGGAGTACCACAAGGCTCCATATTAGGTCCCCTACTGTTTTTAGTATATATGAATGATATTGTTAATGCATCACCACTCCTAACATATGTTCTGTTCGCAGACGATACCAACGTATTTTATTCGCATAAAGACTTAAACATTCTCATTACAACCCTCAATTTAGAACTAAATAAATTATCATCTTGGTTCAAATCCAATAAACTCTCTTTAAATATTAATAAGACTAATTGTATTTATTTCAAAAACATACACTCTAAACATGTACTTCATTATGATATTTTTATAGATAACATGCCCATAATTGAAAAAGAAGTTACAAAATTCTTAGGTGTAATGATTGATTCAAACCTAACTTGGAATAGTCATATTAACAACATTTGCATGCTAGTCTCGAGAAGCATAGGCATTTTATATAAATTAAAATATCATCTATCACAAAAGTCACTATTTATGCTTTACAATTCCTTCATTTTGTCATACATATCTTATTGTAACATATTTTGGGGCAATAGTAGTAAGATGAAAATTATGTTAATATATCGTCTCCAAAAGAAAGCACTTCGTCTTTGTACACATTCACATTATTTAGCCCATACTGATCCAATATTTTGTAAACTAAAAACATTAAAAATCGCTGACATTCACAGTTTTCAAACTGCAATCTTTATGTATAAATGTTGGATAAATACTATACCTTTGGCATTTCGAAATATTTTTGTTTACAATAGTGATATACATTCTTATCCCACACGACACTCATCCGATTTCCACTTAACAAACCCCAAAATTATTATGGCCTATAAATCGATAAGACATCATGGTCCAGACATTTGGAATGCTTTACCTGACAATATTAAACACTCTGCAACTCTTTATTCATTCAAAGCATCGATGAAAAAATATTTAATATCTACATATTCAAAAACATCATAAGGGTCTCAGAGGTTTTGATTGTTTACTTAAATTAATTTTAGATGACCAGTTCATTAACAATACGAATCGAACACTTACTTCACCTGCACACACCCACTTGCACACACTTGCACATTTTTCTTCTTTTTTCTTTTTTCTTAATTTCTTTCCACTTTTTATTCAGATATTTTCTGAACAAAATCTTTATATGTGACTCTCTATTCCCCTACATTCTCCTAAAAACAGCGCCATGTACCCCCCCCCCCCCTTTCCCGGCTGCTATCGCCTCAAGCTTCTTAGCTTATGATAGTTGGCCTCTGCATTTATCTTGATTATTTTTACTTACCTCCATACTTTCAAGCTTTCAATTATGTACTTTTTTTTTAAATATTTTATTTTGTGTGTATTAAGTTGTCACTCTTGATGTAAATCAATTATATTATATACTATTATTGTTATTTGAATGTTCTGTATTTGATTTATCAATAAATGCAGAAACATCTGCTAAAAAAAAAAAAAACAATCTCAGATTTACATGTGTGTGCACTGCAAATTCGTTGTGTAACGACTTTACACAACATTGAATGGTTCACTCCTTAAACACGGGTTGTGTTGAGTCGTGTAATAAAACATTTCACAACTTTACACCCTGCAACATCTTTGGTGATCTCCTTCTCAATATTGATTTACTGGTCGAGTTACATTATTTGCTGGCCTTTTAGAATAACCAGATTTCAGAGGATTCACACTTTTCACAACGAAAAACTTCTCCATGTTTCAGTCCTTGCGCGATCGTTTCCAGCTCCAGCAGATATTGGGCGTCAGCGTGCACACCGGTACTACCGGCGCAGTATAGCCACTGCTGAGGGCCGCACTAGCTGTACTGCGAGCTTCCGTTGTTTGTATCGGTAATACTCATAGAGATGGGAGAGAAAGCGCCATCTAAGTTCCATTTCATTGGTTTAAGGTTTGAAAATTGATACTCAATATTGTGTTAAAGTTATATCAGAAAAGCAACCTGACGGGGGCGATTATGGAGCTCACGGGGGCGAATCGCCCATCGCCCCCGTGTATTTTGAGCGCTGGCACGAGCTCTATATGAAGTTAATAATGTAGCGAGTTTGTCAAAATATTATATATTATATTATAGTATAAAGGGAGCGCTAGGCCTGTAAAATATCAAGGTTTCGGAAAGGACAGGGATTACAACTGCGATAAACAAGTGTGGGATTAGTTTTATTAGTACTGATCTTGAAGGAGGGAGTTTGATTGTATATGTGTCATTACTGTTTATGTGGGAGTGTCGTGGTCGAGTGGTTTAAGGCGCTTGACTTGGAGATGCGAAGGTCGAGGGTTCGAATCCCGACACGGCACTAATATCCTCTGTCAAGATAATAACCTGCACTTGCTACTCTCCACCCATGGCCCTGGGAAGCGGGG
>JAVYIG010016470.1:0-30990 GCA_035222895.1 Strongylocentrotus droebachiensis | reverse complement strand
CATCCAGAACATGAAATCTCCTTGATGATAGAAAATATGAATGATTTGAATTAACATTTTATGCCTTTTACAATAACTTTTACAAAATGTTTTCAAAGATGCTAATGGCTTTCCATAATTTTTAAGTCCAACTTAGAGTTAAGTTCTACTTAGGATCTTTGTGAAACACCCCCCCCCCCCCCGGCCTCTCTCAATTCGATTCTGACTTTAGGAAATAGTTTTTTCTCTCTCTACTCTGTTTGATGTTTGATACCATGTCATTTATTTACAAAATTTGCGATTGACAACGACGTCGGCAACGTTGATAATGATATAGGATTAAGGTCACCTTTTTTGTTTAGGTTAGCCGTGGGCATACAGGGGCGGATCTAGCTTTTTGCTAAGGGGGGGGTTTGACCAAAATAATGACGATGCGGAGCATCGTCCACGAGCCGCGAAGCGGCGAGCCGATATTTTTTTGGGTGTTTATTTGAACCCCGTAAGTGATGTTTTCCTGGCATCTATTAACACAATGGAGACCATAAAAAGCAGTGCATGATAACGTCTTTTTAAATCAAGTAACAGTTTAATACACAGTTATATCCAGAGTTATCATGTGTTTGGTAAAGTTACCAGATGAGTTGAATATCTTCTCACAATATTTGCACTTGAAAGGGTTTCTCTCCAGCGTGCGTTCTTTTTCTTTCTTTTTTTCTTTTTTTTCTTTCTTTTTTGTCCCTTTTTTTTTTTTTTTTTTTTTTTTGGCCGCCCAAGGGGGGGGTTTAAACCCCCTAAACCCCCCCCGTAGATCCGCGCCTGGCATATATTTTTTTATTTATTTATTTTTTATTAAAAAAAAAAAAAAAAAAAAAAAAAATCCCAAGGGGGGGGGGTTACGTTTTTTTAGGGGGGTTTACACACATCAAAATACCAAAGGGGGGGGGGGTTTGAACCCCCAACCCCCCCCCCTGCGTACGCCCCTGCCTATATACCCTCCCCCCTCCTATCCATATTCCAAAAACGTGAACATGCAGTCTTAATTTGCAATACAGCATGCAGCATAAGTGGTGTGTATTTTGATCGACTGGCGTAGCTAGTAGCTACGGGTGGGAGGAAGCAGGGGTCATATCTGCCCCCCCCCCCCCGCATGGAATGGCGTAAAACAAAACAAAAGAGGGGCCCGGAGGAGAAAAGGAAAAGAAGAAGAGTGACTAAGGGGCAAGAAAAGAATTATGATCCCTCCTGTACTCATGGCGATCTAATACCCAGGGCCTTCCTTACCGATTCTCATTTCAGTCACTAAGACGGGTGCCCCACCCGTCTTACCCCCCCACCCACACGCAAGTGATTGCAGTGTCTATCTAAAAGTTGGATCCTAATTGACACGCCCAGTGCGCATTATGTAGGCCTATAGATCACTTCATTTTTTCCCTTTCCAATCTATACATTTCTTAGCGTGTTTGTCTGTTTCCTCATATGACAGTTTTTGCATCGCGGCCAAGTTGTCCCCTGGGCCGAGTTAGCCCGGATTCCTACTAGTAATTACATACTTATGTATCAACACATTGTAGCGTAAACAAAACGGTACAGAAAAATAAAAAAAATCCATAAATTAAGGGTTTCTTCACTTCTTTATTTACAATAAAATCTTTACATTTAAAAGTATATCAAATTATTACAGATTATATATCACTTGTTAAGATTCCTGGAATCAATGATAAACTATCCAATCTTGGCAGCATTTAGTTTATTTAATAAAAATGAAAATTCACAACAGTGATCACGCATGATATACCCTCATATAATTATATGTAAACAGATATTCATAAAACTTGCTACGGTGTATACCACATCACTCTACTTTCAAAGTAACACTGTGACAGTGAAATTTTTCAATTAATTTATAGGATAACATCAGAATGAGTTTGCAAAAAACTTTCCATAATTTATTTCACTAACAAATTTCATGATTAGACAACTATAGAAAGTAAAGTCTGTACATTGAGATATCTAATTAGTCTATAAATAAGAAACAAGTTACTTTCAGCATCAAACTATTGCTACAAAAAAATAGGCAAATGTTCTGGAGGGAAATGGCATGGTTATATTATTATAATACAAGGGTATTAGGCAGTAGATCACTCAGACCTAAATACGTGTCAGTCGATTTTATGTGTTTGGACTGACTTGTTATTTTTGGCAATTTGTTTTTCTTCTTTCATCCATTAAGCTCAGGTAAACAGAGGTAAGATGATATAAAATGAGGGTGTAGTAGAAATAATTATTGTCTACATCATTGATCATCTACGAAGGTTTGAAAGCTTGTTCTTTAGATATATTTTTTAGGTATATACTTAACTCCCTACTTTGGCATAATAATGGATATATGCAAGATTAAAGAGGCATTATAAGCTATGTTATGCATAATATAAGCTAGTAATTTGGATATCCTATCACACATTTGCGACTAATTTTTTTCAAATAGCCTTTGAGTTTAGGCTGTACATGCTTTTTCACTTCAAACTTATTTCCTCACCAAAAAAAAAAAATCAGTTGTATAGAAACATTTTCTGCCATAACTGATCCCTCTTTATTTAATGAAGCTGAAATACTAAGTATGATTGTTCAGAGAAGTTGAATGTTTTCATTCAAACATGACAAAGCTAGACATATCCATCTATCCATACTTCAGACAGGAAGAAACATCTAGCTATAGGCCTATTGCTTTTGATATAATGAAGTTGTACAGATACAATAAGATACATTGCTGTATGCAAATACACCAAACAATTATGTAAATTAAAGATCAAAAAATTCAGTCAAAGCGTCACAGTATAAAATTCTTGAATGACACCAAAATAAAATATAACTTCAGTAAATGATATTGTTCGCTTATTCACAGAGTCCATGATAATGCTTGTATCGACTTGAAACATGTTGAATTTCTTGTTCACAAGGCTTTCTCCTCTCGTTGATGTTCCTTTCATACATATGCCTGCCTCCATACCGGCCCTGGCTTGTTAGGTTTCCATGGGTTCCTGGATAGGTAAAGAAAAATGCTTGTTCAGTGGTGTTTGTTTGTTTTGGTTATATTGAAATAAAGTGCTTGGAACTGCTTCAAAATTTAGCTAACTTTGTCAAACCTCCATCTAGGATAAATTTGGTTTAAAATGTATATGTTGCTGATTTTAAGTTTCAGTAGTCTATGGTTGTATTTGACAGTTTGACTAATTACTGTTTTAGTATATTTTATACTAAAATATAGGCATCTAGTATCCTAAATCAATAATGAAACGATATTTGAATGCTTTTAATCTGAAATACATATAATATTCCATACATTTAGTTCTTGCAAGCTACACTTCACTTGACAGAACTTTCTTTTTTCCATTATCATGCTTTCCGTTTACATCTTTAAAATGGATCATTGATCAATTGGATGAATAATGCAAACATAGAATGCATGAACAAAAAGACAAATATTAATCACATTGCATGGAGGCTACCTTATAGGGTTAAGATAATATAACAGATTACAGATCCATGGATAAAATACTGTATGAACTCATAATTTTTGTTTTTAATGTATCCTACCTGAATTGGCTGCTCCTGGTTTTCCTGATAAGTTTGGAACATCCCATTGACTTGGTACATGCTTGACCCCTGATATGTGACCGTCCACCTCGGAGGTTCCGTTCTTGGTCGGATCGTCTCCCGTGAGGTCAGAGTGCACTCGTAGGGCAGAGGTCGGCGGACACTGGGGTCATCTAGAGGTGATTTGTACTGATACCATTCAAGTTGTGACTGAAGTGGTGCAGACAGACGGGTCACCTGGGCATTTCGATCTCGGGCTGTGTTGACAAACTGTGCCAGCTCCTGGAGGTAACAAATGTGGATACGATATGTTTCTTCATTTACTTCAGAATTATAAGAGTGGTTAAAATGTTTAACAACAACTGAATACACGCAACAGTCAAATTTCTCTCTCCAATATGGGATTACTTTCTTTGTTGTGGTTCATTGAGTTTAAGTGGATTGGGGGGTAGGGGGGCTTTTTTGTACTGATTAACTTTACATTTGAAATTAGAATTCCTGACTGTTTTTTTACTTTTACTGTCTCTCTTTACATTATTCAAAAACCAGTAGCCAATGTTAATGAGGTAGGAATATCAAGTTACATACCCTTCTGAAATTCTGTAATTCGTACAAGTGTTTTTTGCAGAGTATTTCCAGCTTAGCTTCATCCAATGCATAGGGTCCTCTACTCTGTGTGCAACAGTTCTGTTTGTAATCAAGAAGTGCATAGGCAACCTCTGACAACTTCACAATCAGTCCTATAAAAGGAACACAAACATAAATTATATGTCAAAAACTATTCATTTTACAAAAACTATCTAAATAAATTGACTTTCATAAAAACAAAGGAAAATGTTTTTTCTTCAATAAATGAACACTGCAAATTGACATAAAATACTGATTCATTTTGATTTAAAAAATCTTTTGGAATAATTTTTTTTTTTTTCATCAATACAAATGAAGAAAAAGTTTGTTTCTTATATACACATTACTATTATCTATTTTCTTGATTCTATATTTAAACAAAATCAATAGCATTCAGAAAAAAAGATCCAGTATAACACTTTTGATTATTTGCACTAGTTTTTATTAGCATATTGTATTTCTTCTTCTAGATGCACTATATCATTATCAGTTGATCAGTATCAGAAATAAGTATATACATGTATTCAGATTCAGGTCACTTACGTTTGTTTTCAGCTTCATCATCTGCTCGCCAGAAATGACTGTGATATTTATCCCTCGATTCCTCAAAAGACCTGTCTCTGACTAGAGCAGCTACATCAGTACCAAGAGCAATGATCTCATTCTTCAGCTCAGCTATCTTATAATACTGAACATCAGCAAGGATACCTGAGAATAAGATTAGGAAATAAATATATAAATACATTTTTATGAATGACTTATTCATGGACTCATGACAAAATATTGGGATCAAGAAATATTATTCAAATATATTATAGGCCTTTCACTAATAATATTTATGAGAAACAGAAAAGAAATGCATCAAAATATGATATAGTCTATCTAACAATTGAGAAACTATCTACACAATGTATGAATCAAAACTTGAAATAATCCTCCATTATAATTACACTCCCGGTTTTAATAAAAATTACATGCAGACGTTAGCGACAGATAGACAGAAACAAAAAGATACCAGATGGGGAGGGGGAGGGGACAAAGAAATTACTTACCAGCAATATGCTGCTTTACAACCAAAAATATATGGTGAAGTTGATCATTAGCAGATGCATGGTCGACCAAGCTGTAGCTATTGTTACTGTGGCTAACTCCGACCAGTCGCATAGGCTTGTCCACTGGGGGACGGACGCGGGTACAGGCACAGTGTCGGTCATCTTTACGGTCAGTGGCGTCTGCTCGAATCCTTGAAATTGTCGCTAACAATGTCGGTCTCAAAACAGGCAAACAAAATCGTCAAAGGTGGAACGAAAGGTGGAAATCAGCAACTATCGAACGAATGTACTATGCTACTTAATAAAAATGTTAAAGTATTGTTATGCCCAAATTCGTTGCGTGTGTTTGGCTGCTAAAGATAAGCGGTGGTCGTCAACGCCCGTTTGTTTACATACAATGCCATTACACGTGGGTTATTGTGCCAGCTGGTCGTTGCTACAAACAAACTGCTGCTCAAGAAAAGCCAATTTAAAATAATAACAATCAAATATCATTTTGTGTAATTTGCTGTCATTATAAATATTTTAAAATACTACAATTAATATATCTATACTATTGTATATATTTAATTGCTCATAAATGAACATTTAAAATTATTTAATCTATTTTTGTAATTTTTTATGAGCCAATGAAGATTTCACCATATTGCACCGTATTCCTAGTTTTTCCAGCAGCCGCAGGATTTTGGGTGATCGGTGACTTATGTTTTTATTTCATTTCCATTCATTTATAATTGTTTACTGGTTAGTGTAATTCACAGGAAGCTTTTTTCCCCGTAATATTGACAATATTCATAGCATTAATCACAATATGCGGATGCAAAATGAACAGCCGAGCTTGAGCGCCTTGGACTCGGCGCGGCCTCGAGCTCGGCTCCTATCACTTTCCTAGCCTGCAACTACCGGGGTAACAGCCGTAAGCAATCGGCCTTCGCCCCCTGTACTGGGTAAGGGGCAATGGCGTATGCACCGCGCTACTGTCTGGAGCTTAAGCTTGGGCCTGCGCCTGGCCTGCATGCTGCAGCTAGCTAGCCAATTACGGTATAAACAGAAATTTCCGTCTTATATTTGGGTATGTAATGTAAGCGACAGTTGACTAGATCGATCCAATGACCGGACTTCTCATGAAATAAGCCACCGGTCATCGATTGTGTACATCATGTCGAATGGGGTGACCAAGTTCACAGAGATTTATAAAAATACACATGTAGATCTAGATCTAGATTTTATTGGGAAGTGTGATAACTGATATTCGATCACTGATTTATCATATTCTACACAATTTATTTAGTTAAATTATTACCAAGCGGAATGCGAAGCTTTTGACTACAGTCAGTACCCGAGTACAAACTACAGTCACAAGTGCAACTAGAAATTTATTGTCGAAATAGACCCGGAGATATTGCTATCTCAAAATTTGATGTCGTAATCGGAATGTGCTGCAACTGATGAAAAAGTCATGAAAAAAATCGGTAGACCTTAATTTGTGCACGGGAGTTTACAGCAAATTTATCACAAAAAGCAATCACTCAAATATAAGATACAGACATATTTTGCATGACAAACTATCAATATTATCATACAATCAGTTGGTACCACTTTTTACTTACAATTTTGATGACATCTGCTCTCCAAATAAAAATTGTGAGACCCTTGCCTTGGCCTTGTCAGTAACTTCACATTTTTTCGGAACGGATGCAAAAGACTGTAACATTTTTGTCAATATCTTCATGATTTCACACCCAATTCACTAGAAAATGTTGTCTCTGGGTAATTTTAGATTCCTCTTTCTATTGATGGTATTATAATTTGTAATTGTAACCGATTTTTTTTGAGATAGCGAACTAAGGTCACGCACGAACAATGGTCACACCATCATAGTACCATAAACACACTGAGTGTAAAGTCTATGGCAGACCCGGAGGTGGAATCCCCCATAGCATTGCATACAGTGAACTAATGCGTAAAAATTGAATGAGCAATTCCCTTTATCATGAGAATGCCCTTATAGACTAATTCCCTTCTGTTGGAAACCTGGCAACTCCTACAACTGGGGCTTGGGCTTTGGCGTGGGTCAGGGATCATGCATTTTGGTTGTCATGTTTGTTCAAATCTTCATTCATGGATTTGGAACAAATTTGCAGAGACTCTCACTAAATATGTTTGTAGGTATCTCTCTAACTTCCTGTTCTTTTTTAACTATCATTATTTTTAATGAAAAGGATAAATTCATAATCTTTTTTGCTTAGTGAAATCATTATATGGCCTTATTTCCTGATGTATGTTCAGCCACACAAATCATTTTCTGAGCTGGTGGCCTTTTTCGAAAGAAGCACTTCTTCTAAAGTTGCTTATTAAAGGTATTACAAAGTTTTGGTATGGGGTCATGAATTTGGTTCAAATTAACATATTGGAAGCATATGCGTTCCTACAATATTCATTGATCGTTGTCCCTGTTGAAATCGAGTCTAAAGTTATGAAATTATAAATAATAAACTGTTTATGTTGTATAGCTCCCTCTCAAGGTCAAGATATTAATTTAGCTATGAAACGATATTTCTTGTCTAAAATCAACCGATTAGTTATTCCCGTTTGGAAATTATATATCACAACTACATATTCTGAGATTTTCATGGTCGCAGCTACCATTGTACAGCCGTAGGCGCTATTTGAAATTTATCAAAATTTACAGGGAGCACCTGTAAATTTTTATATTCAATTTTTCTCGAAAACAGAAGTGTTTTAGGGGTTATTTTTTTTAGTGCTTATAATACATCCACAGGGGCATCCAAATATATCAAAATTGTAAAGATTCACTATCCACCCAATTTTCAAAATTTCCCAAAACTTTGTATTACCGGTACCTTTAATGTAATCATAAAGTTAGATCTAACAGAGAGTTTTGGAGATACAATTTTTGTTTCCTTAAGTTATTTTCATACCTTCATATTATGACATGTAAACTTGATTTCACCATGAAAGTTATTTCTTAATTTGAACACTTTTGCTTCATACATGTAGTTCCATTTTTTTTAGTTCAAGACCTTAGATAAAGATATTAAACACAAAGAAAAGTTGTTTTCATGCTACTGTTCATTTTTTCTTCAGATCAATAACTATTCATCATGAGCGTGACCTCAGCCAATCCAGCCACACCTTATACCAGAGCAGAGTTCTTCAATGCATGCACCAGTGTTCTTGAGGGTCTCAACTGTCTTCAAAGGCAGCAATCTGTCATAGATGAGAGGTCATGGGATGTGTTGAACCGTCTGGGTCAGATGGTCAGTGACCTTCGACCTGAGGTCAAGGGGAATAAAGATTACTGGGTGGATGGTCCACTAGTGAAATGTGAGTAGTTAGTCTGCGTAGAGAATCTCCAATTCCAGATGAGGCACTGAGAACATTTAGGACAGAAATATCTTCTTAATTGTCAGATATTTTAGTAGAATATCAAAAATGATGTTTATTTTCCTTGTGTCAACAATATTGTTACCAATGTCTTGGAACATAAAAGAGTTATATGAAGTTTATTTTTCTTTTTCAATTTGGTTCCAGGTATTAACACTATGATAAGTTGACCAGTATCAAACCTTATCCTGTTTCAAGGACCAATAGTTTACTTTATTGGGTAATTTTTTGTTTACAATGTATGTAAACAATTCTTTAATCTTAAATCATTGAAATGTTTAGAATCAAACATTTAAAACTGGAATAGATTTAATCCAATCCACAAATATATGCTTGTATTGTTATTGCTTGTAATGTGATTCCTACTGCTTGTCTGAATAAACTTTTATTTTCCAACTTGCTTGTTTCAGTTTTGACGGCAAATGTTTTGAAAGCCAAGAGTGTCCTGCAGGAAATGAAGAGAACATGTAGCCAAAAGAGTGCAGCTACTAATGGACCAGAGTACATTGAAAGACATCTGTTACAGCATGTGGAAGATATAAGAACTTCTCTTGAGGTGAGTGGTAACAGATAAAGGCTCTGTAGTTCAACTGTTGTGGTATCTAAAGGGGAGGTCCACCCTGATATTATCTTGGTTTTAATAAAAGCAGAAAATGAGAGAAACAAACAAGAAAAAGTTTGAGAAAATCTGATCAGAAATAGGAAAGTTATGAATTTTTAAACTTTTCATCAGTGAAAGACATTATGTTGGCAACACTGACGTATCACGATACATCACAGAGTTGCCATTTTGTGTTTGATTGATTGCACCTTCAAAAAATTAAAAATGTCTTATTATTAATCAGTGTTTGCCCACAAAATTTCACTGCTCTTAAATTCTCTCTTTTTTTCTGCTTCTATTAAAACCAACTTAATATCATGGTGGACTTCCCTTTAAGAGTATGTAGTGTGGATTTTTTTTAAATATATGGTTAACGAGAGGAGTCTTGAATTTTGATGAGTACTTTGAATATCAACAGTTGAGGGTTTTTTTTCTTCTAGATTTCTGTTGTCTGAATCTTTGGAAATGAAAATTGACTTTAAGGAACTTGAACATGTTTGACACATTGTACATTGGGAGCTGTATGTAAACCATGAAAATGTGTTACAGGTTTATGATAGCGTGATGGTATTTCTGTTGGTAGCGTTGGGTTTCATGTTATACATGCAGTTGTTCTAAGCATGACTCTATTTTGAAATTAGCCTGTTTATCATTTTAAGACCTCATACTAGTGAAGCAGTGAATGAAATAAATATTGTCTGATTTAGATAAATATGTTATGGATAATCTTTAAGTAAATCCAGAAAGCTAACACAAACACATAGTTATATTTGTAATAGTTTTTAATGCATTTATATATATTTCTTTAAAAAAGAACTTTACACCAATTTGTATGTGCTCTTTGATTAGGAACTTGAGAGATACCATCAGCAGACCTTATACAGAACAGATACTACAGGAATTGATGCTGGGGTAAGACAGAGAATGCACACCATTACACAAGGACATACCGAGATGACAGCTGGAGGATTAACACAAACGTAAGTTACATTACCCCAAAACATTTTGCTCCGTAGATTTTGGGTTCCATGCTGGTATACTGTATTCACCTTATCAACATTAAAGACTCCTTCAGCAAAGAGATATATTGTAAGTTTAAATACACTCAAATGAAATAACGACTTGCAAGTAACAAGTTGTTGAAGCACCCATATACTATTATAGTTTTCTTTCTAGTGCCTTTGGGCCCAATGCAAAATCTCAAGGGTTTGAGACAAAATACTACATCCCAGATTCTCTTCTCTTCTATATACAACTTGACGGGATAGAGACAGAGTTTACCATTCAACTTTGTGATGATAAATGTTTGTTGAACAATATTGACAATGTAGTTAAATTTTTTCTTCTCTTCTCTATCACTTTCTGTCTGTCTGTCCATCTCTGCCCTCCCCCTCTCTGTCTCTATTTCTCTCTGCCATTCCTTTTTAAAGTTTTTGTCCCTTTTCCAAAAGTACATGTAATTCTACATGAAACATTCTCTCTGTTTTCCATTTGTATGATTATAGTCATTATCAAGTATTATAGACATACATCAATATCTCATTTCTTTCCGTCCACACAGCCCACCAGCCGAAATCAGCTTAGAACCCAAAGGATCAGGAACATTTATGAAAGATTTGAATAATGCTAAAATTGCTACTAACGATTCTTACCCAGGAACCAGCTCACAACCCATGGTAAGTTACTCTAAGTTGTCTTTGTGTTTTTATAGCAAATATACCAAAAGTGCTGATTGATTGTAATGAAATGCTGTAAACGGATTTTGCGCTAAAGTAGGTGTCCACAAATTTTAGGGCCCGCGAAAATATAAACTTGACTTTTTATGCTTGTTCTGAATGGGGCGAATTTAAGAACCAGTGAATATATTTTGGGGATGCTCAGCGCGAAAAATTAATCGCGAGAAAATAACAGCATTTACAGTAGGTGCCATTTTTTCTTCTTCTAGTAATGCAATCATTTATTTTACCCTCTCTTTATCTTTCTGCATCTCTGCTGTCATGTCCTCTGTCTTTAATAACTTTTACTGAGAAATCCTTTCATTAAAAATATTACTGAGGACCTTAACTAAAATCACTGTTTTTGCAAAAAAATTGTATTACAACTATTCTATTTCCAATATTGAGCAATAAAAAAGAGGAGGCTCGTTTCTTGTTCCTAATCAGTATCAACTCTCTTGAAGCTCTTATAACCATGTTACCCTAACATTGTTCTCCTGTAGACTGGAATGTGGTCTTCAGGATTGCCTCATCATCCAGAGACCAGCAAACCAGGTGTCTTTGAACACATCCAAGAGATGACCAACATCTACCCGGAGCATGATCCAAACTGGCCCAAACGAGAACAGAAACCCAAGCTGCCCTTTGAAAGGACACAACCACCATTAGGTAAGGACATATTCTATACGGTACCTTTTGGCTCCAAATGTCAGTTTAAAGGCATCATTTAACAATGTTAAATCTGAGATGCACGGCCCTACGTGTTATCAGTGTCTGTGATATGGTGTAATATTGAAGCCCTAAAAAAAGTGCACTTCAAAATGATCATAAGGTGCCTCAAAAAAGTAAAAATCTTTGACTGACCGGTTTTACCTTATTTTCCCCAATAGACTGTAGTGTTATAAAAACTGTTAGAGTAACGAAGAATCAAAAGTGTTTTGAATTGATGCAAAACTCATACATTGCGAAGGGGAAGCCTTGCCGATCAAATACAACAACTCTTCTCTTCAAAATATGTTTGGGGCCCGCAGTAATCAACTCTAAAAAATGTTAGTTTTGAGATCCAGATTTTCTGCCTTCAGCGGTCCTTTGTAGAGCGTCAATATTTGTGACGTCACATACGGGACACGGCTGGCTAGCTGCATACTGCTACACGGCACTGAGCTGTTCATCCAGTGTGTGACGTCACTATTTAGAGCTCGCTACGCTTGTGTGTTTGACTTACGTTCAGGGGCGTTCGGGGGTCTAAGGAGGGTCTTGAAAAATTGCATTTTACGCCTTTCCATGATATCTATATGATTTCTCAGCAAATTGTTCATGTTTTTCAAGAGAAAATCTTTCCATCCATATGTAATTTGTTCTAATTATGAGTTGTTAGTGAATTTTCTTTGTGTAGCTCCTTTAAGAATACAAAATATGAAATTTTGATTTCCGATCATAAATATCTTGATAATCAGACAGGCGATCAGCTTGTAAAAGTCATGGAATTCCTGACTGACCTAAAGGTTTATAATTATGATTGCAGCATGAGCTAAATCCAGGATTTTGTTTCAGAACCAGCACCTGAGACAAACTTACCCAAACCTTTTAACTGAATAAGATAATATAAATAAACTCAAGATATTGACTACCGGTAGGAAGTAGGTCATGACGATTATGATGTAAATATTGGTCACACTGATACACGAGCTTGAACAGTTGAGCACATTTATATGATTTTGAATTGTTTGAGGACAATGTCAGGATTTATTATGACTTATGAATCATGTATTGAAGTCTAATGCCCAGATATGATTGTTATTCTTTTCATAAGGGGTCTGGATTGAAATTTTTGAGGCCTGCACTCAAGAATTCGTAACTGGAGGTGTTTGGATTAAAATAATTAAGACTGGACCCATAAGTATGAAGCTCTGACTTACAACTTAATGATTACTGTCTGCATGTATAATAATATATATACCCAGCTTTATGCCCCATAACTGAATGGGGTGTACAGTACACAACATGTGTATGCAAGCTATTTGCATCCGTTGATATCACTGCTGCCAAACATGTTATCATTTTGTTCCTTCCTTTTTTCTTCTTCTAATTCAGTTTATCCTGGCATCAGGGACATGCACAACTACAGCAACCTGCCCCAGTTCACCGGCAAGGACCTCCCCATGCCTAAGATACCTAATGGGGAGATGGGACTGAGGGCCCCACACGTACCACATTGGGACAGCACTAACCACTACTCCTACTGAGGACTTTCTAGCTAACAACTATAGAGCAACACTCTAAATCAAATCTTAGGATGGTTTTATGGCTGATAGTCAGTGTTGTAGGGGTATTTTCTTTTGACTCAATATCACCTTGACAAAATTTAATTTCTACTGTTAAATTAACATATACTTTGATTAATTGTCATGCAGAACATATACATGAAAATGACCTGGATTTTGTAGCAATTGCTCTGTTGCAAATGCAAGTATCTTTTTTAAGACTGAGACAAAAATTTACCAATATGTATTACACCCAAGCTACAGAATGTAGCTGACTCTATCATTAGAAAGTATAGTATGGATGCCAAACTTCTTAGCTAATATCTTGAAAACAAAGTATATAATAGAGACAGAGGCCATAACAATGGGGATGACTGTCCCAGGCATCTCTTTGCCAAATGTACCTGTCACCTTGATTCTATAATTTACTTCACTATTGTAAAAATAAAGAAATATACTTTAGCTGTACATAAAATTATGGATATATTTTTAATGTAAATATAAAGTTATAGAAATGTACATATTGTGGATTCCTTCTTTTCTCCTAACCTGTGTGGAAAACACGAGGATACCCATGTAGAGGTCCATGTAATAAAAATTCTGATGAAAAAAAACCCCATTGATTCAGTTTACTTTTTTGTTCTTAACATGTTGTTCTTATAAAGTATATATTGCTTTATTTATTTAAATGTATTGTATTGTTAATTTTGTTCTAACTAGTTGTTTGATTAAATTTGCATGAATAATCGTTTTCACGTACATGTACTACAGTGATTGAAAAGCTGTGATAATTAATTGATATCACTCTTTTATCAAATGAACTACTTTTTGACAGTTTTTTTTAATGACATTCGTTTTCAAGTGTATGAATCCAAAAAATAACTGGCCTTTTCTTTGAAATATCATGGATAACTCAGAGCAGAAAAAGGGAAAATTTTGGGATATAACTAGGCCTACAACTTAATATAATTCCTGATGGTTTGAAGAATTCAGCAAAAAAAGGGGAACAAAAATATTTATTAAAAAAAAAAGGAAAAATGAAACTAAGAACAAATTCACAATCCATTATTCAAATTCAAAGCTAAGAGTAGCGATGATATACTAGTGTCTTGAAACAAAAGTTAAACAAATAATAATCAAACTATCTGGTTTTTCTTCACAGTTTTAGATTAATCTATCAATTTTGTTTTCATTTCTAATTTTTCAATTTGCCTAAAAATAGCCAAAGTACCTTAAAATATGTCTAACAGAAATATAAATGCTTAAGGTGAGAGAGAGATGAGATTGGGGCATTATCTACTTAAGCCTTTACCTCCCCACCCCGATATATACACTGTTGGTCATAATGGTGGAATAATTATTTTTACCCCAATTTATTGAATGATTATGACAATGATTTATTCCTAATGGATCTAGATAATAGTATACATTCTCAGATTTTATTGAATGACAATTGAAGAGTGTTTGTTTTGCGTGACTGCTAAAGCATGTGTGTGCTACTATGCTAATCAACTAGAGGACCTACGTCCTTAAGTCATAACTGACAGTAATGGGGATTAATGCCTCGTAAAAGAGCACTAATATAGCACATCGACGTGGTTTTGATCCTGGGGGCTCACAGTAACGAGGTCATTGCTTAGCCAATGAATCATGACTGTACGCAGCGAGCGCGAGGGAACGTCGACGCCCCCACAAAAACCAAAAATCAAAGAAAATGCAATACATTTTCAATAATTCATGGCATTTCCCCCCAGTCCCCAACTGGAAAAATTCCTCTGTAGGGCCATGCATCATGGTTCATAATGCATAGTCAGTCCGCCCCCGGAAACTCATGGGTTGAAGGCAAATTACGGTCAGATAAGCATTCAGGGGCCCGCCTCAGGGCCCCTGGTGGGGTCGAGGGTGCGGAAACCCCTGAATCTCAGGGGTTTCAGGCATTTTATTACGGTCAGATGAACATATTTTTATACCTTATTTGTGACATTGGCAGGACACTGATTGGCGTGAGGTCCAGCGGGCGGAGCCCCCAGAAGCTCAGGGTTTTAGGCATTACATTACCGTCAGATTAGCATCCAGTGGGGTCCAGGGGGCAGAGACCCCGGAAGCTCAGGGGTTTAGGCATTTGATAACGGTCAGATGAACATATTTTTATACTTTATTTGTGACACTAGCGTGAGGTCCAGCGGGCGGAGCCCCCAGAAGATCAAGGGTTTTAGGCGTTTAATTACGGTCATATGAGCAATTTTTGATACCTTATTTTGTTGTGACACTGGTAGTTAACTATTCTTTCTTTCTTGCTCTCTTTCTTTCTATTTCTTTTTTAAAATGCTTTTCGAAAAAAAAAATGGGGGGGGGGGGTGCTGGAGGCTCCCGATCTCCGCCGTTCCACGGGCCCTGACATGTAGGCATCTCAAGAAGTATATTTCTTGCCTGGCTGTTAATTTACAAACGCATAAAAAAGTATAATTTACTAAAGAATGAGGAAAAATCTAGGAAAATTATGTCATTTCAGCATTATGTGTGGCAAGATGGGGCTATGCCCATGAAGGAGATACTCTCTTCCAGGCGCGTACGCAGGGGGGTGGTTTTGGGGTTAAACCCCCCCCCCTCGAGTTTTTTTTATGTGTATGTCTTATGTATGTTATTTTTGAAAACCGATCAATACGCCAGTGCCCCGCCCCCCCCCCCCCCCCCCGATCTACACTTTGTTGCCGGAAAAATCGCAACTGATCTCTCCTACCTTTCTTCTTTCTCTTTTTTTCTTTCCCTTTCTCTCCTCTTTCCCTTTCCCTTTCCTTCCTTCTCTCTCTTTTAGGTTTGATGGGGGGGGGGGGGGGAGGCAAGGTCATTTCGGCCCCCACCCTTCTCCACACGTTGTTGGCGGGATTAACTGCAAATTATCTATTTCCCCTTCTTTTCACCTTTTTCCCGGTCCCTTTTAGCTCTCCTTTTTTCCTTTTCCTTCTCTCTCTCTTTTTTTTTAGCGGGGCGGCGGAGGCAAGGCATTTTTCCCCACCCCACCCCGATCCACAACTTGTTGGCGGAAAAATTGCAACTGATATCACTTCTTTCTATTTCCTTCCTTCTCTCTTATTTTTTTGATTGGGGGAGGGGGGAGGCGACAGCCTGGGAGGCGAGGCTTTTTCGGCCCCCCCGATCACTTATTCCCCCTTTTCTTTTCTTCTTCCTCTTCTTTCTTTCCCTTTCTCTCCTCTTTCCCTTTTTCCTTCTCTCTCTCTCTCTCTTTTTTTCCTCCTTTTTTTTCCTTCTTTTTTTCCCCTCCTTTTTTTTCCCCTTCTTTTTTTTCCCCTTCTTTTTTTCCTTCTTTTTTCCCCAAGGGTGGGGGGGGGGGGAGGGGGCGGGCCCCCCGGGCCCGCCCCCCCCCCCCTGGATCCGCCACTGGGTTACACTGCACATATACCCCAGTGGGGGGAATTGAATTCAGACAAGGTTAAGAGATAAGAGAACGGTACAACGAATCGTCTTCTTTCTCTAATAATTTAATGAAACGGCAAAGCTTCCGCGTTTCGCGCGGGCGGGGGAGGGGGACTGAATTCAGACAAGGATTAAGAGTCGAGACCGGTACAATGAATCGTCTTCTTTCTCTAATAATTAAAAGAAACGTCATAGCTTCCGCGCTTAGCGCGGGAGGGGCGAAACAAGCTTTAAGAGTCGAGAACAGTACAACGGATCGTCTTCTTTCTCTAATAATTTAATGAAGTGTCAAAGCTTCCGCGCTTTGCGCGTGAGGGGAAAAACTGAAAAATAACTTAGTTCCTGGCCCCGGGTTTATAGGGTTAATTTTGTAGACATTTGGACATTGGCATTTTTATATTTGTCGGTAATAATATTGGTGGCTCGTTTTGTCGGTAATCGGCGGCCTCTACACCCTCCCCCCCCCTCCCCCACTGAAAAAGATCTAGCGACACCCCTGATAACGACACAGTTTAAACACTCGAGATAATTTTTGCAAGTACTACTGGTGAAGTACCGGACCACCGTCTTTGTACATTGTGCGGCATCAAAGCATAATTTATAGAACGTCTCACGACGTGACAGATCACTTTTCTCTAACTTCTAACCAATCAGAAGGCCTCTTTTTTTCCATGAAGTGCCGGTGGACATTAATGCGCCAAATGTGGTTCTCAAATTGCAAAAGATCCTTACTCTTGGAAGGGGTAGGAGAAAGCAATTTTACGTCATATTACTCCAGGAAGTGCCTAAAAATGCGTCTAATTTGGTTCCTGAATTGCAAATGCTTCTTACTCTGGGAGGGGGCCAGTACCCCCTCCCAGACCCATCCCCTGCTTGGTCGCTCCGCTCCCTCGTCGTTAAAAAGCCTCGTTATGTCGCTTCATCGTTTTAAATATATTTCACCCCATGCCATTTTGTGCCCCCCCCCCCCCCGGTAAGAAATTTCTGCATCCGCCACTGATGCCCATACCCCTTGAGCTTCGGGGGCTCTGCCCCTTGAACCCCGCCGGGGCTTTGCCCCTAGACCCCACTTTGAGAAACGTTCAGCGGGGTCTTCGTGTTAGAGTGGGGGTGATTCGGATTTTTTTTTGTCAGCCCCCCCAAACGTTTTTGCTCATTACGCCACTGTAGCAAAACAGAAGGAAAATTATATACAGCAGAAAACCTTTTTTTAATTTTTTATAATAACATGACGCATAATGCATAAAATAGACAATATAATGTACCATAATACATCCGAAGATTTAGATATACAAAACCTAATATAAAAATACCCAATACAAAAAAGGAAAAACGAGGTACATGGAATGCCTAAAATAAATGACGTGATAGTACTTATACATAATTATATGGAATTCATCACCTACTAGATTCACATTGCAGTCTTCATATAATCGTAGATTAGAGGGCGTTTTTCTTGTCTTTTATATCTTCCCGTTTCTATGGTTAAGTTGTGTGCTCTCAGTCGTAGTTTGGTGATATTATTTCTTAAATTTATAATTGGTTTATGAGATAAATACTTTTCTTGCTTGATTTTATTTTTAAATTGTCTGAAGGTTCTGAGTTTAGTTCCTTTATGAGTACCCCTATTACCAAGTAAATCCAATTTTCAATTGTTCATCAATTCTTCTTTCCAAACAAAGTGATGTTCCATGGGGCCCTGTTAAACATAATACGGAACAATAGTCTAAACAACACATATATATTTATTTAAAAAAAATAATATCAAAATCATGCACAAAAACTCATAACAGAAACGAAGAATAAGTAAGAACATGTATAAACATATATATATATATATATATATATATATATATATATATATTTGATATCCTCGTAATGAATAAATGCTTTTTCCCCTTTTTTTGCTTTGCTTTTTCGTTCAAGAAAACGTTGTTGCATATTTATAATATCTTAATATAACATTATAGTATAGACGGTAATTAGTTTTTTAATCCGATGAAAAGTAACTATTAGCATATTTAGGTATGTATTAGACTTTGAAGAATGGCAACATGTACTTTTAAGAGTTCATAAACAAAGTATAGAAACTACTTCGGCTCAGTTAAGAAAGACATTGGGGATACCAAAGTTGTTATAAACATATTTACAACAACAACAAATATTACAGGATATAGTAAGTTACTGGATAATATGCACAATTAATGCATGTAATCTAGTAGTATAGCAAATGAATGTACACTCTTAAATAACAGTAAAAATACAAATATATTTATAACTGATAATGATGAAAGCATTCTTTCAGTTTGAAAGTCAAATCGTGTCCTACATTCAGGGCTAAGAAACAGAAAATCAATATTTTGTGCAAGCAGAACAATTACAAATGTCATATCCTTGACAAAGTCAAAAAACAAAAAAAGCATCAAAATGGAAGTTTCCTAGCAATGAGGATACCGGCATTTCATCATATTTTTCTGCAAGCCAATCGTTTGATTTTTACAAGAGCATTGTGCTTAGATACGCGGACACGCGGCCGACAGGCACTATATCATACATGTACACCGGATGAAATTTCCGAAAATCAACTATTAAAGTGTATAGCGACCTTGTTGGCTCCGGAAGGTCCGTAGTGGCACCAAGTTGATTCTGCGCGAATCTTGGCGATCCGGCGTGTCGTGTTGGACACGCCGGACGCGTATTTTTTATTTACATGGCAGCGAGGGGAAAAGCTCGATTAATTCCAATGAAACCGCTCGCGGAGAGTCTAATCAGGGATATGTGAGTTTAAACTTAATCTGTAGTGCCTGTACTGAATATGACTTGTGTTGTCGATGTACCAGGGATATGTGAGTTTAAAATCCCTGGATGTACTCTGCGCATGTGTCGTTGGTACGTGGCCGAGTGCATGTATATTATGTTCACGCTCTCGGTGCCATGGTGTCGCATATTATAATATCATACTGCATGCCGTCACTGTTTATTGCATATAAGACATCTATTTTGTTTTCTTGTTTTCCTTTAGATGTCTTTCATCTTTCCTTCTCTAGATCTACATGTCAAGTACAATTCCCTTTATAATACACTGCACTGCACTGCTATAGGTACTCGTACTCCGATTGGGTCTAGTCTAGACTCTTCGCGAGCGGTTTCATTGGAATTAATCGAGAAATTCCCCTCGCTGCCGTGTAAATAAAAAATACACGGTTCATGCCGGACCAACCACGGATAAACAAGCACCCAACATGTTGCAAACAGGGATGGAAAGGCTTAATCCCGTATTGAACACAGGATGGTCCGTGATAATCAGGGGCGCTCCGAGTAAATTGGTCTGGTTTTGAGTGTGACTGTTGCTTTGCATAAATTTGTGAAAGTCCTTCTTCAGATTTGCATCCTCCACGCAACGCCAGTAGCCGCATTCTCCAAAAAAAAACGATGTCAGAAACGATATTTGGATACCAGTTGGTACACCGCATCTACAAGTGTCCCAAAGAGCCAATAACTCAATCAGCACTTTCCAGTCATCCATCTCAAAGCTTCTAATGCTATGGCCTAACGAACGGAGATTGTTCAAACTTTTGGCGTTTTCATGAGGTCGCCTATGCGCGTTTGGACCCCGCCCGAAGCAACCTCTATTCCTGCAAGATGGTCTCGCAATGTTGTACAGGTGAGAAAAAACGAAAGTGAGTGACCTCTCATCACCCCAATTTTTTCCCCGGGTCTCTAGATCCTCCTTGATCTTCCTAATCGAGTTGCAGCATTCGTACCCTGGTTTACTGCACGGTGAGTAGTTGCAGAAAATCTTGACGGAACGTATCCAATCAATGTTGTATCCAAGAAACTCTATGATGTCATGTTCGGCATGGATATAGCGTCTGTTCTGTTTGATGAGAAGTGCATTTGTCCAATTCAAGAATGTCACAAGACAGACACAAACAACGTCTTTCGACCAGTTGACTCTCATATTTCCGGCGGTGTGAAGTCCGCTCTCGACGAATATTTTCAAAATTTCCGCGCCACATAGCTGTGTATTGCCGATGTATTCCATCTTGTGTTTGGCAAATCACCTTCGAACCCGGTTATGATCTTTATCCTGGTAAAGAAATGCACACCAAATCAAACTAATGTCTAGCATAAATTAACGTGTCTATAGTTATATACATTTGCTCTCCCCACCCAATAAACAAAGTCAGAAATTAAATTTTAACAAACGCAAAAACAGCAACAAGGTGCTTCAAATCCTCTTGGTTGCATGCAGCACTACCCCACTATTTGTCAGTTGACGATACAACTTTGTTATCGAGTTGTAATTTTGCAAATGTCATGATCATGAGTGCTTGTAAACAAAATTTAAGATCACTATTTACCCACAAATATACCCCGTACATGACTGTGTAAGTCATTTCAAATAGCATGGTGTTCTTCACAACGACGGGCAACTGTTCACAGTTTCCCCTGAAGTTGACAATCTATGGACAAAATCGGACCTCTGTTCCCATCACTGTCTCCAAAGGATTTAATGTTTGCAGCGGAAAACATTGGGATGATGTCTCTTTATAAATAAATAAAGGCCCTCCGAGAAATATAGAATGATTTGGCAAACAAATTAATTACATTGCGATTTATCCACGGAGAAACTTAATTCCCGAATTCGAATTTTGTGTTGGGTAAAGAGAGGATTAGGTTGAGCAACCACGTCTTGATCCACGCAAAAGCTTTTTATAAAATTGAAATATTTAGAAGAACAGAAAAAAAAACTTACCAAGTCGGAAGTCCTGACGAGGTACGATGATTTCTGTTGACGAGAGGAGTAATGTTGGAAAAGGGGAAAATAATATCTCAAGAATGACCAATTAATAAAACAATGAGTGATTAGGACAATAAATGATCGGGTGAAAGCACAAAAATACCAGTCCGTATAAATTTACTTACCAACTTGATGAGGAATTCCAACTTCCGTATACAGTTTTACTCACCAAACATACTAGGTGGGGAATTCCAACTTCCGTATATAGATTTACTCACCAAACATACTTGGTGGGGACTGGGGAATTCCAACTTCTGTATAGATTTACTCACCAAACATACTAGGTGGGGAATTCCAACTTCCGTATATAAATTTACTCACCAAACATACCGTCGCTGTTTTCTACTTGGTGGGGACTGGGGAATTCCAACTTCTGTATAGATTTACTCACCAAAGATACTTGGTGGCAGGGGCGTCGCTAGACCTTTTTCAGTGGGGGGGGGGGGGGGGTGTAGAGGCCAACGATTACCGACAAAACTAGCCACCAATTAACGACAAAATTAAATGTCCCAATATCTACAAATTTAACCCTATAAACCCGGGGCCGAAGGCTAAATTGTTTTTCCTATGGACTATTATCTATAGAGTACCGAAGCTGTGACATCATAAAAATCAATTTTTAGAATTTCTAAAAAAATTCTTCATTTTCCGAAAGAGCAGCAAAAATAATGTTCAAATGTCGAAAATCAATTGAATATGTTAAGTATTGGCTGAGATATGACCATCTGAATAAATATATTTCCTACAGGAACTCGGTGTTATTTGCTCTGGCTCCTAATGGTTAGGAGCCAGAGCAAATAACACTGAGTTCCTATAGGAAATATATTTATTCAGATGGTCATATCTCAGCCAATACTTAACACATTTAATTGATTTTCGACATAATTATGGACATTATTTTTAATGCTCTTTTGGAATATGAAGAAAATATTGAGAAATTCTAAAAATAGATTTTTGATGACGTCACACTTCACCACTCTATAGATAGTCCATAGGAAAAACAATTTGGCCTTCGGCCCCGGGTTTAAAGGGTTAAATTTGTAGATATTGGGACATGCGTATGCGCAAATGGTCATTTTCCTCGACGACATAAATATACGAATTACTTCGTCAACTTAGTCAGCATCATAGTTTAGAAGGCTATATATTTTAATGCAGGCGCGGAGCTAGGATCTTATTTTAGGGAGGGGCTGTAGTATAGTGAGCAAGCGAATCACTTAAAGGGGGGTGGGTGATAGACCTCCCGCGCGAAGCGCGGAAGCTTTAGACGTTTCCTTAAATTAATAGGAAGAGAAGACGATTCGGTGTACTGTTCTCGACTCCCGCACGAAGCGCGGAAGTTTTGACGTTTCATTAAATTATGAGTAAAAGCAGACGATTCGGTGTACTGTTCTCGACTCTTAATCCTTTTCTGAATTCAGTTTTCCCCTTCCCGCGCGAAGCGCGGAAGCTTTGACGTTTCATTAAATTATGAGAAAAGGCAGACGATTCGGTGTACTTTTCTCGACTATTAATCCTTATCTGAATTCTGTTTTCCCCCTCCCGTGCGAAGCGCGGAAGTTTTAATGTGTTATTAAATTATTAGAGAAAAAAGACGATTCGGTGTACTTTTCTCGACTCTTAATCCTTATCTGAATTCAGTTCTCCCCCTCTTGCGCGAAGCGCGGAAGCTTTGACGTTTTATTAAATTATGAGTAAAAGCAGACGATTCAGTGTACTGTTCTCGACTCTTAATCCTTATCTGAATTCAGTTCTCCCCCTCCTGCGCGAAGCGCGGAAGCTTTGACGTTTCATTAAATTATGAGTAAAAGCAGACGATTCGGTGTTCTGTTCTCGACTCTTAATCCTTATCTGAATTCAGTTCTCCCTCTCCCGCGCGAAGCGCGGAAGTTTTGACGTTTCAATAAATTATTAGAGAAAGTAGACAGTTCGTTGATCCATGCTCGACTCTTAATCCTTGACTGAATAAAGTTTCTCCCTCCCGCGCGAAGCGCGGAAGTTTTGACGTTTCATTAGACTATTAGAGAAAGAAGACGATTCGTTCAACCGTTCTCGACTGGTCTAAATGAAGTTTTCCCCTCCCGCGGAATTTTTGGCGTTTCATCAAAATAAAGAGAAAGGAAGACGATTCGTCGTACCCTAGTTGACTCTTAATCCTTGTTTGAATTTAGTTTCCCCGAAAATTTTAAACCTTTGATTTCTTTCGCTGATATTATAGGAAAGTGAAACTTCGAGAAAATACAAGTATTGTAGTTGTATAGTCACTCTCGAAGTCGTCACAGCGGATAAAAAGTCACAGTTCGTAGGGAAAAAAACTGGTTGGCCGACCGACAATATACACCTCACCGACTTCAAAATTCTGCATTGATATAGTACACGAGGATCGAGCAAGAATACCGACACACCTGACCCGACATAGCAACATATTTACCCGTGTCTTTCTTGCTCCCTCGACGAGACGACTCCGCCCAACAACCCCCTTCTCTCTTTTACTCCCACTCCTCCTCTCTCATGCTCTTACCTCCCCTCTCTCTCCTCTCTTTCATCTTCCGTTTCTTTTGTTTCCCTTTTCTCTTTTTTCTTCTTTTTTCCCTTTTCTTTCTTCTCTTTCTTTTCCTTTCTTTCCCCTCCTCCCTCTTTTTCTTTTTTTCTCTTTCTTTATTCTCTTTTTTTTCTTTTCTTTTCCTTTCTTTTCCTTTCTTTCTTTTCTTTTCCTTTTCTTTTTTTCTTTTCTTTCCCATTCCCTCTCTTTTTTCCCTCCCCCTTTTCTCTTTTTTCCCGACGGCAGCGCAATTTTACCGACAATATCCTGACGGGTGGGGGGGGGGGGGGGGTGTCGCACCCCTCCACACCCCCCCTTTGGCGACGCCCCTGCTTGGTGGGGATATTTTGTATATTATGGAAGTTATGCTTGGACATGAATGTGAGTTAGCGAAATGAGAGAATAGGGACTTTTAGATTTGCACAACGACAACGTGGATTGCTACGATCGACGTCCTTTTAACGCACTGCCTTGAATGGACGTCACACGTATCAGTCCACGCAAATCTAAAAGTCCCTATTGATGTACTGAGCTGTAGCTGGAATTATGGGGGTGTGAAGAGGAATGATCAGACAGTGAGGAAGAGGTTATGATCATGAAGCTACATAAAGCTACTTGTAGCTGCATGTATGCTACGGTCACAAATGTTCGTACGAACGATTCGTTCGTACGAATCTCCCTGTTCTTACGAATCTCCCTGTTCTTACGAATTTTAGAGTTCGTAGAGATTCGTAGATGGGGCATAGTTTCTTACGTGAGCACCTCCCCCCCCCCCCCCCCCCCCCCTTGGGCGCCAGGGGGGGGGGGGGGGGCTCATCTTCCAAAAAAGGTAAAAATGACGTTTTTTTGCACGTTTTCTTTTTCCTGGGGGGGGGGGGACCAGGGGGGACTGATCATTGGTATTTAAGTATGGAACTCGTGCAGATCGTGTGGTTTGGTGGATCGAGAGTGTCCAGGCTTCGGTGGCCCTGGGCAGGACGAATTTGGTCTTGGCAGCTACTCCCATTATAATAAACAGCAGGCGCAGATCCAAGGGGGGGCGAGCGGT
The DNA here is from genome assembly GCA_035222895.1 of Strongylocentrotus droebachiensis. Taxonomy (NCBI): domain Eukaryota; kingdom Metazoa; phylum Echinodermata; class Echinoidea; order Camarodonta; family Strongylocentrotidae; genus Strongylocentrotus; species Strongylocentrotus droebachiensis. The sequence continues at coordinate 5,921 of JAVYIG010016470.1, read as the reverse complement.
CCTTGCCCCCTCCCCCCCCCCCCCCTCCCCTGCACAAAAAGAGAGAGAGAGAGAGAAAGAAGGGAAAGGGGAGAGAAAAGGAAAGAAAGAAGAGGAAGAAGAAAAGAAAAGGGGGGAAAATGAAGAAGATCCAGAGGGGGGGGGGGGCAAAAGAGCCTTCGCCTCCCAGCTGTTACTTCCCCCCCCCCCCTCCATCAAAAAATAAGAGAGAAGGAAGGGAAGGGAAAGAAAAAAGGGGAAAAGAAATAAAGTTAAGGAAAAAATTAGAGGAAGAAAAAAAAAAAGAAGGGGGATATCAGTTGTAATCTTCCCGCCAACAAGTTGAACTTCGGGGGGGGGGGGAGAGGGCAAAAGGCCCTTGCCTCCCCCCACCCCCGCACCCAAAAAGGGGGGAAGGAAGGGAAAAGGAAAGAAGGGAACAATAAAGAGGAAGAAGAAAAGAAGGGAAAAACAATTGCGATTAATCCCGCCAACAACGTGTGGATTGGGGGGGGGGGGCCTAAAGGCCCTTGTCTCCCCCAGCAAACCTAAACCAGAGAGGAGGGAGGGAAGGGAAAGGAAAAGAGGAGAGAAAGGGAAAGGGAAAAAACAAGAGATGAAGAAAGGTAGGGGAGATCAGTTGCGATTATTCCTACCAACAAGGTGTAGATGGGGGTGGGGGGGGGGGGGGGGGGGAGGGGGCTTGGGGGGAACAGATGCCCCCCAAATATAATTCAAACGTGGCCAATTCGTGAATAAAGTAAGTATAGTGACCCGCATTTGTCAAAATTTGCTCGTCTGACCGTGATGAAATGCCTAAAACCGCTGAGCTTCCGGGGGCTCTGACCCCTGGATTTCACCTAGGGCCCTAAGGGGGCATCTTGATGCTCATCTGACGGTAATTCAATGTTTAAAACCCCTGAGTTTCTGGGGTTTCCGCCCCCTGGATCTCAAGCCAATAAGTGTCCTGCCAGTGTCACAATGAGGTAAAAAAATACGCTCATCTGACCGTAGTTTAAACCCCTGTGCTTCCGGGGGGCACCGCCCCCTGGACCCCACGCCAATTCGTGTCCTGCCAGTGTCACAAATAAGGTATCAAAATATACTCATCTGACGGTAATTCAATGTATAAAACCGCTGAGCTTCTGGAAGCTGAAAATGAAGGTTCGGGTGACCTTCATTCGGTGTAGCAGATTACTCCTACGAAACTTGAAAGGGATCGGGCTGCAGAAAGGGACCTAGATAGGGGTTACAACTCACAAGCTCTACACTGAATAGGATTTTAGGGAAGAAGATGATAAATTCAGAACACGAACGAAAACAAGGCATTGAAAAAAGTCGTCAATGCAATAAGAATTTAAATCCGTAAGGGGTACCGTCTGTGTATGGGGAAGGTCGACAATAAATTTTCAGTTTAGTGAAATAATTACCCATACCAGACGGTTATTTCTGTCTAATGTTGGTATATAATTATAGTCCACGTTCTCATTATCTCACTTATCAATGATGAAAAAGGGTAATAATGAGAAGGGGGAAGGGGCACTTATAAGAGATGTATTGTATTGTATTGTATTTATTGAACTACATTGATGTACATTAATATTCTGTTTATAAACATATAAATCAATTTACAGTGTAATTTATCAAATCAATATTCTGTTTGTAAACGTATATATCATATAAATCAATTTACAATACAGTGTATATAGCAAAACAGAAGGAAAATTATATACAGCAGAACAATTTTTTAAATTCTTGTAATAACATGACACATAATTTAAAAAAGTAAATTATATGATGTATCATAATACATCCGAAGATTTAGATATATAAAACCTAATATAGCAATTTTCTTAATAAATTATAACTCATGCTATACAAGATACTTTAGGTAAATGAGACGCCCGGGGGACACATGGTAGGGAGGGGCACATACATGTAATCGATCGACGTCCTTGGGAGGGGTCTAAAAAAGTTCAACCGATTCAGAAATCTTCCCCCCCCCCCCCCCCACCCTCCGTGGCTACGTGCCTGCCCATATAGTCATTTTGTCAATCTTGTCAATAACAAGCTACGAAAGCTTGGAAAGAGGTTACAAATGATTAGACTTTCATTATTTATTGCTTTGTCTCACTATTTATGAAGGCAAAAAATAGTACTGAATAAACACTGACATTCGAACCCATAACTCCAACGTTGTTTTACGCTGTTCGTATACCGATTGAGCTCAAGATGGGTTGTTGAAGGTGGGTTTGCATGATTATTATAACCATATCACTAACCCTAACGGTTACCATGTGCGCATTCGCAGGTTTAGCTAGCTAGCTAGATTCTTCTGGTTGGCTGTATGCAAATGAGTTCATACTTGGTCCCAAACTCTTGGCGAAAACATAATTTAGCCTCTCGGACGTGACACCACCACCCCGGCAATTTTAAACTGTTTAAAATTGCTGTGGTCAACCGGGAACGTCCGGGAGGATTTTTCAATCCGGGGGAGTGAAACTGAATAATTCATCAACTGAACGTGTATATTGTACGAGATTTCTGGGTGTATACATTGATCATGATTTATCATGGGAGAGGCACATTTCTTATGTCAGAAAAACGTTATCACAGAACATTGGTGTCATCAGCAAATTATGGCATATTCTACCAAAATGCATTCTTATCACATTGTATAATACTTTAGTCCTACCCTACTTATCTACCATTCTGAAATGTCGTATGTGCTAATACATATTCTTCCAAGTTGGAACCACTTTTTATATTGCAAAAGAGATTTGTAAGAATAGCTTCATCATCTACATACTTAGCACAATTATGAAACCTTTATTCAGAAAGTTAATCATACTAAATATTTATAAATTAAATAGTTATGTTAATGCAATACTCCTTTTTAAACACAGGCTTGGTCTATTACCCAATAATTTATGCAATATGTTAACTTTAAATTGTTCAGTTCATAATTATAATACTCGAAATAGAACGAATTATTACTTATCTGCTATTACGAAACCATTATGAATTACACTCTTTAGACATGAAGCTCTTTCTCTATGGAATTCTTTACCATCAGATATTACTTCTGTTAATAGTTTGAATTCATTTAAAAAGAAAGCTCAAAATGAATTTCCAACAATCTTACAATGTAAAAACACTCATGTTACTCCACGGTTCAATTTTGTTTAGGATTGTGCAGTCTATATTCTTGTTTTTGCTTATGTATTTTCCCCTCTTTTTGGGGGTTCTTTTGTTGTTTTTGTTATTGTTTATTCATATACACTGTACCATTTTGTATGATTCTTTGACAAATTTTACTATTTATGGTGGCTGTCCAGACAAACCCACTAGGGTTTTTATACAGCAACCGAATTCCAATTTTTGTTACTGTCAATATTTTACTATTTTAATAACTCCAACCAAAATATAGTAATTGTGTAGTAGTATTTCTGTTATAACTGTATGTTGATGTTACTGTTTTTATTATGGAATTGAATAAATGCTGAATTGAATTGAATTGAGTAGTCCGGGACGGTCCGTGTAGCGACCTTGTTCGCTCCGTAGAGTGGCATCATGTTGATCCTGGGCGATCCTAGGCGATCCGGCATGTCGTGTTACACACCCCTGAGCACTCCGGACCATACACGGTTCATGTCGGATCAACCACGGATGAACACGGACTCAACACGATGCGAACAGGGATGAAAAGGCTTAATCCCAGATTGAACACGGGACGGTCCGTATTGGGTCTAGGACAGCCTGAAGCTGATCCGCGATGGTCCGTGTAAAATGTTAATCCGGCTGCTCCATGTCAATTGGTCCGGCATCGATGTAACTGTTGCTAGCAATTAATTCTTGAAAGTCCCTTTTCAGAATTTCATCTTCCCAGCCACGCCAGTAGCTGTATTTTCCATAAAGAAACCATTCCAGAAACGATATTCGCATACCAGTTGGTACACCGCATATATAATCCCAAAGAGCCAATAACCCAATCAGGACTTCCCAGTCGCCCAAATCGAAGCTTCTAATGCCATCATTGCCTAATAACGAACGGAGATTGTTCAAACTTATGGCGTTTCTTGATGTCGTTTATGCCTGTTCTCGAAGCAACCTCTATTAATGCAAGATGGTCTCGCAATTTTGTACAGTTGAGAAAAAACAAAAGTGAGTGACCTCACACTTTCAGCACCACCCCTTCTCCTCCGCTGGATCTCCAGAGCTTCCTTGATCTTGCCAATCAAGTTGCAGCACTTACTGCACGGTGAGAAGCTGCAGAAAATCTTGACGGAACGTATCCATAGGATGTTGTCTCTAAGGTAATTTATGACGTCATATTCGGCATGGTAGGAGCCTGTACATGTGCTCTGTCCGATTAAAAGTGCATTTCTCCCATTCAAGAAAGTCACAAGACAGACACAAACAACGTCTTTCGACCAGTTGACTTCACATTTCTGGTGTGAAGTCCGTTCTCGACGAATATTTTCAAAATTTCCGCGCCACATAGCTGTGTTTTGCAGATGTATTCCATCTTGTGTTTGGCAAATCACCTCCGAACCCGGTTATGATCTTGATCCTGGTGAAGAAATGCACAAGTACACCAAATCAACTTAATGTCTAGCATAAACTAACGTGTCTATAGTTATATACATACAGTGTGAGTCAAAAAAAACTTTACACCTAGAAAAATGCTAATAATTTTAAGAATCATTTATGAAAAGTAAATTATTATACACCATATGAAAGAGTGTTTCATCCCAATCGTTTGGTACCATTTTGGGGTGGTATGTGTTCACGCTTGGATAAATAGGAGGCATTGTTTGCGAGAGTGCAAAAATCGACTTGCGCCAAATAATGAATGCTTATGTGATGTTTGAATAAAACAATTGGGATTTCGGTATTAATTCGGTCTTTGCAGATCCAAATAACATCCCTACCAAAATTAATCATGTCACACATATCAAAACACACAGAGTCACACTCAATAAGTCACACAAACACACGCACACACTAGCACATACACGCTCACACACACACACACACACACACACTCGCATAGCAAATTTAGATGCAGACTGACTGAGTCCTTTGGGAGAAACAATTCATTATCATGTTAATGCACCAAACTTTCATTTAATGGCATTATGATTGAATTTTAATTCCATTTTGATATCAATTGGGAAATTTGCAAATTTACAGTAATGTTCATTACGTAATGATGTCTTGGTTCCAAAAAGGTAACCACAACACATATGAAGTTATAAACCGTCTGAATACACGACGGTGAGAGAGAATAATCAATGGTCGTCTCTTTTATTCCCAAAGAATGGCAGCTGTGGGTGGGTGTGTTAGTGTGTGTGTTTCATATGTGCGTGTGTGTGTGTGTGACTTTGCTACTGAAAAAAGCATCTGCAATGCATCTCATTTCATACATTTAATTCATTCTCTCACTTTAATACTTTGGCGCAATTCGATTTTTGCACTCTCGCAAACAATACCTCCTGTTCATCCAAGCGTGAACACATACCACCCAAAAATGGTACCAAACGATTCAGGATAAAACACTCTTTCATATGATGTATAATACGTCACTGTTCATAATTTTTTTTTTAATTATTAGTAATTTCCTAGGTGTAAAGTTTTTTTTTGACTCACCACTGTATGCACTCATCTCAATAAACAAAGTCAGAAATTTGATATTTTTTTAACAAACGCAAGAACAGCAACAAAGGAACTTCAATCCTCTTGGTTGCATGTATATGGGATAGGCATCCTTCTTTAGTATCAAATTGTAATTTTGGAAGTGTCATGAGTGCGTTGTAAACTCTTTCAAAGATCAACTTGGTCGAAAAAATAAGCAATCGAGATGGCTGACTTGTTTAAACAACACTAACCACCCACACATATACCCCGTACATAAGTCCATACAAATAGGCATGGTGTTC
>JAVYIG010016469.1:17500-30990 GCA_035222895.1 Strongylocentrotus droebachiensis | reverse complement strand
AGCAAATTAACATGGATAAAGAGACCATCACTTTACTGAAAACACGATGTCTGTCATATTCTGTTTGATCCGTCTCTGTACAAGTCACAACCTTTCACTACATTTGTACAATCTGTATACCTGTGTGCATTCTATACAAGTCATCTCGCTAACATCCATCTCTTAACATTCAAACGATTACCAGTGAAATTTTCATCTTCACAATTCCCTAATAAACACTAACAGACCAAATTGCCAAGAGGATTGAAGTACGTTCTCTTCCAATGCCAATATCAGTTTCTGAAGTTCGTTACAATGGCCTGTCTCTGTAGAGATAATCTGCTCTTCAACGATGTTCCTCTCAAGTCCTTTAGTGATGTTGCTTTCATGGATGTTCCTTTCATGGATGTTCCTTTCAAGTCCTTCAGTGATGCTGGGTTCATGGATGTTCCTTTCAAGGATGTTTCTTTCGTGGATGTTCCTTTCAAGGATGTTCCTTTCATGGATGTTCCTTTCAAGGATGTTCCTTTCATGGATGTTACTTTCAAGGATGTTCCTTTCATGGATGTTCCTTTCATGGATGTTCCTTTCGTGGATGTTACTTACAAGGATGTTCCTTTCATGGATGTACCTTTCAAGTCCTTCAGTGATGCTGTGTTCATGGAATACTGTCTGTACCCTTCGCTTCACACATACCACTGTTCAAAACCTCTTGCTGAGGATGTGCTCAATCAACGTCTCTCTAATCCTATTCTGGGAGGGACCGCATCATCGCCATAGCAACAATAAAAGGGTCTTCTCAGCTGCTTTATCTTGTTCCGAATCCAAACAGAATGCCGGTGATGTTTGTGTTCGGTGCTTAGCCCATATGGGTAAATGTTTGTTTTCATTGCTCGGTCCCACATGGCTAAAAGTCTATATCCTTTGATCATCGCCACCTGAAAGCATTCCCCAGGAATGATAATTAGAGCCATGATCACGTCAATTATGCCCCCAAAAGGACCATCTCCTTGCCCAGCTACAGCCAGCTCCTGTCTACTATGACTTTTCTCTGTAATAATGAAAACAAACAGGAAAATAATCAAGAATATAAATTATTTAGGACAATCTTACAATAAAAGCAACGGGTTATTTACAAGATGATTTTGTAGCTTACTTTTGCAGCCTTTTAATACTAAGGTCCTAAAAGAATTTAAAGTGAAGTCCAACCCTACATTCTAACGAGCAAGATTTGTCAGGCTCAGATCTTAAGCTAGGGTCACCTTTAAAGGTTTGAGTGGTTTGCCTCATGTGTTTTGGACCAGCTACTATAACATTTTACTCTCCCCAAGTCATCGTTTCACAAAACCTTCGTAAGTACAAGTTCATTGACATCACATCCGATTGAAACGTATGTTTATTGTAATACATGCGTTTCAATTGGTTATTGGCGAAATTGTAATTTTGACGGTTTTGTGAAATGCTGCCCAATTGTCTTTCCTCTCTTCACAGCAAAGCTAAATCCTGGGGGATGTTTCAGAAAGACTAAGATCAACTTTAAGTTGTACTTAACTATGGCAGGCTTTTCATGCCACTGGTTGCTCTCACTATTGGTCTCTCAATTATGATCTTTAGATAATATTTTTTCCTCAAACATTGAACTATGAACAAATGTAAATTCTGTAGGTTTGTGACCACGATTTAATCGTCCCTTGATAAACCAATGCCAGTAATGGTTAGAGGAACCAGTGGTACAAACGGCCTGCCATAGTTAAGTCCAACTTAAAGTCGATCTTAGTCTTTGTGAAACACCCCCCTGGAAATGACAAATCCTCATTCGCTGAACTGGGACACTCACCTTCTTGAGTATTGATTAACAGCTGCAGCACTGGCCGCCGCTGCTGCTTGCTGACTGGCCATAACTGAAATCAGAATGGAAAGATGTTATTATAATTAAACATATATCATGGAATATCAATAACAATAATAATAGCTAGTTCTTATATAGCGCTTTTCAGGACCAAAGGCCCTCTCAAAGCGCTTTAAAGATACATATATATTAAAGCCCCACTGTCCTTCTTGTAGCTACTTGATCCCTCTATATAGGAAACTTCCCGATCGGTGCCTGTTGGTCCCCCATAATCCTCTTTTTCTTATGTTAGTTGAGAGCTGAGTTAATGAGATAGCCACCTGTCAGTGACCTCGCTGTGTGGTCTAATCCCTTCTGGCCCAGTAGTATTGACGGTCTTTAAAAAACATCTCACCGACCCAATTTGGTAATTCAATATTTGGAAGAGTGCTGAGAAAGTTGTAATTTAGTGTATTTTCACAAGAATTGCTTTAACAAAAGCTCTGCTTAACAATGATACAAAGTAGTGCAAGGGTAAGGTATATTGTCCTATGTGTAACCAACTTCATCTTCAATTCTGGTATTCCTGATAATCTATCTGAAGTTGATAGCCTGCTAGAGCTTGGATCGGACCAATTATGAAGGGAAAAAAATGATGGTTTGAATATCAACTGTTGTTTCGACAGCAAATAACCAAATGCCTTGGACTTGCCCAGTAGTATCTTTGGGGCATCCACATCAAATTTAAATAGATCAACATCTTCATCATAATCCAGTCACACAGACAATACCTGCACCAAACAAAGGTTAGACTGAACAAAAAATACATTTCCTAGAATGGACAATTTTGTTGATTGTCATTCAGTCAGACGTTTGTTTGGATTCGGTTTGATGGTGCGACTGGTGTATAAAGAAAGAGAAAGAGTTCTCACCATATGGATCGTATGAAGGCAGTACTGGATACGTCACTCCTACCCCGACATGTGTGTGTTGATGCGTATGCATGTGTTGATGTACTGAACCTCTCTTCCCATCTTCCCTGCTTGACGAAATGGAGGACGATGTCGATACCTCCGGTGTTTTCCTGGCTGCAGGGGAAGACGACCGTGACCGCTGCACGGGTGTGGTGCGGCCTTTCTCCGGCGTCCTGGGGCGGGAGTTGGAGCATGCTTCTGCTGATGGGGACTGAAATACTGGTTGGCGTGTTGTTGAAGGACATCCAGTGCTCGGGCAGGAAGGTCTGGAGTATCAGGTGACTTCCTACCCTTGGAGGAAAGACTGTGTGGAGAAGAAGATGAGCATCGCTCTGGCTCCTGCTCAAAGCCAGGCTTATCGCTGGGAGACTTCCAAGCAGGAGGAGCAACCCCTGCACCGGCTGCAGGGTAACGGAGGTCTGGATGAAGGAATGATGGGTATACCATAGGTTGGAAGGTTGGGTGGGAGGGGTCATACGGGATAGTCCCATAGGGGTAAGGGGGTTGGAGGTAGGGGTACCCATCTATGAGCTTCTTACCATCAGGTACTTTGGACCCTTTCCCTGAGGGGGATTTACTGTCTCTTTTGTCAGGGTCTGCACTGAGTCTCCCTGATGTTTCTTTGGTGGGGGTACTCACGTTTCTGTGAGTAGGTGTAGGAGTTCTACTCTTCTCTGCCTGCTCAGGGTTACTCAACTCCTTTTTTGACAACTCAACACCTTCCTTTTTCGGTTCTCCTGTTCCACATTTTTCCTCGGCTCCTCAGCCTGCCGATGCTGCGGCTGTTCCCTCAACTTCTGCTGATACAAATGATACTGCCTCATATCTTCCTTTGCCTCTTTTCCAGCAACATAGCACTATTTTGTTTGTCACTTTCAGGAGTCCTTAGAGAACTTCCCTCCTTTTTTGAAAACTCTATATGCCTTGACTTTGTTATATGCTCTTTGTCCCTTGATTTATCTCTACTGTCAGGATGCCGTGGGACCTGAGGTGGTGTTATAGGTTCTGTTTGAATATTTATCACTGGTCTCCTTTTTCTGAACGTCCAGCCTTATTTTCACTGGGTTTCTCTGGACCCTCCTGACCTCTGAGCTTCTCAACTCTCTTCCTTTGGTCCTCTATGAGTCTTTCCTGCTGCTGCCTGTACTGGGGATCACTAGCCATCAAGCGCATGTGATAGGAAGGGTCAATGTTTACATAGCCGTGAAGATAAGGGTAATGGCTACCTGAGTACACATGAGGAACTGGAGGGGGAAGGGTAGGGTTTATTGAAGCTGACCTTGGAGTACTTTGATCTTTGACATCGCCTTTGCTCCCCTCATCTCTCTCATGAGATGGCTTTCCCTGCGTAATGCTTCCACTCACTACACCATCTGGAGCTCCTGTTCTATCACTACCATGAAACAATGGCCTACGTTCCCCTCCCAGATTGCTTTCACTTATTCTCTGCGAGGGTTCCGAGTGAGGCTTCAAATGGTCTGGCCTTTCAAAGGAAAAAGTCTCTGAGGGTTTCGTTTGCTTGTTTTGTTCATCCACACCATCTTCCGAAATGTCTGAATAAGCAGGGCTAATATTACCAGTCCTATTCCCGCTAGGAGGGGACAACAGCCGAGTGTTCCTAGGCCCTTCTTTGGCCAGTGACGTATGCACAGAGAGATTCGAGGAAGCCCTATCTTGGCTGACGATGTCTGGTTTTGACACAGGGAGCTTCATCCCTGCTGCCAAGGACATAGGAGGTTGGTGAGGATGGGGTTGCTGCAGTTGAGATGGGGTTTGGGGATGGCTTGATTGCATTAGATGCTGAGGGTGTTGGGAAGGCGGAGGTTGCTTCGATGGCCTACTACTTGGTACAGTCACACTGCTTGTAGGTATCAACTTTGGGATCTGAGGCATCGCTACATTGCTCACAGGGGCAGTACTGGCAGGTTTATCCTGTGGCGATGGGAATACTTTTGTCACTCTGTCCATAGGTGCATCACTTTTGCTGCCATCACGTTTCCACATATCAGGAGCAACTGCCTTGTTCTTCTCGCTGTTGTCAGGTTCAACTATACCAGACGCTGTCAAGGCTTGCTTAAGAATGTTCGTTTCTGGCACAGCAAGTAGCAAAGGATTGGTCTTTGTCCTCTGCTCACCTAGGTGTTCTTTTGGAGCTTTAGAACTGTCCACTGGAGAACCTGGCAACTTCTCCTTTTCTCTCTCCTTGTCAACTTTCGCCTTTTTCTTTTGTTTGGATTTCTTATCTTTGTCCTTCATTGTTAAAAGGCTACCACTGACATCATTTGATGGTACTGAACTCATAGTAGCTGGTTTAGGCTGTATGTGTTTCAAGGCGGGACTTACAAGTGATGCTTGCGGTTTTGATTGGATAGTATTGACAGCTGGTACACTCAGTGCGCAGGAGACTGTCACAGGGTTTTGAACGAGGGCAGTTGGGATGGCTATGAGTTGTGGAGGTGGGGCTTGCGTCGTGGATGGAGCAGGCGCAGGAGCGATTGGACGTATTGTCTTACCCGTCTTCAACAGCATCTTCTCATGCTTTGCTTTCTTATGCTTATCTGCTCTAACTTTGTCCTTGTCAGTCTTTTTAGAAGTCTTATCCTCAGACCCATTATCACTACTTGTATTTAAATGTTGCTTTGGTCCTTTGGCATGGTCTGCTGCTGCTGCTGCTTTGGCAAAAGAACTGGGACTAACTGGTTCTGACTTGATAGTCATAGGCTCCGGGTTGGGTCGTATAACGCTTACACCGACATGCTTTTCTGATGTGCTTCCAGGCATTGCATTGGCTGTCACTTGCTCATCAGGAGCTGAATTGAAGTCAAATATTGACATGTCCTTATCCGAGCTCGCTGCAGGAGGTTTCTTAACACTCTTACTCAGTCTGTCTCCACTGGCATCGTTCTTTGGCACTTTAGATGGGCTAGATTTTGACTCTTTGGGTTTAGGGATACCCAAACACTTCATACCAGCGGTAAACTTGTCCACATGACTTTTGTGTGTCTTTGGACTCTTTGTGCCATCTTTACTCTTAGACGATTCCCCCTTCTTCTGACCTGTAGCCTCACCACCGCTATCAACGCTACCCTCTGAAGAGCCACCCTGTTGCAAGCTCGGTGCACTCTCCTCCTCCGGAGTTTCCCTCCCTTTGGCATCACCCTTATCAACATCCATCCTCTCCTCCTCCACCTCCTCCTCCTCCTCTTCCTCCTTGGAAGATTCTTTCTTGTCTTTCAAGTCTTTCTTTTTATCTTTTGTTTGAAGAGGGGGTAAACCCACATCATCAGAAGCACTTGACTTGCTGTCATCGTCATAGTCTGTCCTCTCTCTCCAGTTACCATCCTTGTCCAAGTTATTGTGATGAGCGTGGGAGAGATGGTAATGGAGTCCATTCTTGTGCTTGTACTTTTTATTACAGTTCGGCTGTGGGCATTCAATAAGTACTGGAGTATGCCTATCCTCGGCAGATGTTGGTCGGACACTCGTCTTTTGGCGCTTATTGGTCGGTACGGGTTCCTCGACGTCTGATTCTTTGGTCTTGCGCTTGCTGGTGTTCTTGTCTAGCGTGCAAGGAGGGGTACGTGCGCCGTTGGAAGCGTTACTGCCGCGTCGGCCCTTGGTGGAGTTGCGCAGCTTGCTGTGGATGGAGGACCGGGTCTCCGTGTAGTTGCTGAGGTCGCTACTGGAACTGTTGTTGTTCCTACCTCGCTTGGGACGTCCACCACCCTTGCCCCTACTCTCCATATCACTCGTTGGAGAATCACAGAACCTGACAAAAAGCAGAAAGAATAGAAAAGTATTTAATCTTCATGGTATTGAATAATAAATTGATTTCATCATTGATAGACAACAATCCCAATCGTCCAAATCCTATATGCTGAAATATACATATAAATACGCAATTAGCACTTCTGGGTCTTTTATTCCTTTAATTCATCCAAAAATGAAATCTCCTGACATGAATATTATACTTAGTATATTTTACAAGATTCTTTCTTGTATCAGTACAATTAGCTAATTGCTGTAATAAGATATTTTTTTCCTTTTGGATGACATGAGAATAAAAGGCCTTATGTCGAAAAGGAAACATTTCAAACAACTCCCCAGTTATCCAATACTATAAGATACAGAAATTTGACACTTTGACATAAAACATAGCAGGGGAATGTTTCACAAAGACTAAGATCAATTATAAGTTGGAGTTAACTATGGCAGGCCATTCTTGGCACTGGTTGCTCTCACCATTGGTCTCTCAATTATGATCTTTAGATAATATTTTTTCCTTCAATAATGAACTATCAAAAAATGTAAAGTCTGTAGATTTGTGACCACAATTGATACGTCCCTTGAGAAACCATTGCCAGTAAATGATGAGAGAAAATAGTGGCAAATGAACGGCCTGCCATAGTTAAGTCCAACTGAAAGTTGATCTTAGTCTTTGTGAAACTCTCCCCTGTAAGTATAGTGAAGCCAATGCATCCATTTTCTTTCACTGGGTACCTGAGGGGATCCGGGCCAACTCGGTCCGTTGCAAAAACTGTCATTTTTGTTGTCATTTTACCCTAACCCTAACTCGAACCCTAAACCTAACCCTTACCCCCGGCCCCCCCCACTCAGGTTTCGAAATGACCGCATGCGTGTTGCCAAAATGTCCTTTTCGTAACAAAAGAAAAAGGTCGACCCGTATTGACTTTACACACCGGACTTTTGCTGAAAAGGGGGGGTCGGTTGGAACATGCATATGCGTACCCTAAATAACACTGAGTGGGGGGGCCGGGCCCTTACCCTAAACCTAACCCTAAACCTGCAAAAATGTATGTTTTTGCCCAGGGTCCGAGTTAGCCCGACTCCACCTGAGGAGTAATGCTACATACCTTGGTGCGGCCCAGTCGTGTCTTGTACAGTCCATCAGGGTCCCTACGTACGTCTTGTTTCTCCATGTCACATTCACTACCAGGACACCTAAAGAAAAAGACATTAATAAATTTAAATCCACAGAAAATAAATCAAAGCAACAAATTCACACATAGAATGTCTATCGCATGCCAAACAAAAAATTAGAGAACATTTCCCCCCCCCCATCTTTTTTAAAAGATTATTTTTGTTAATTATTTTCGTAAATTATTTTAAATTCATTTTAAACTTTGATATACGGTAAGTGATTTATGGCAATTCCAGATTGGTAAGTCTGACCAACTTAGTTTCTCACTTATAAATACCACTGAAGGAAAAATCAGCTGGAGCAGTACTTTTGAGGGCAAATATCTTACTAATTTTTCGGATCAATAGATAAAGATAAAATTAAGATTAAGAATAAAAAGCAATTTAATTTATAAGCGTAGGGTTAAAATATTCTTCCCCTCATTTTCAAAAAATTATAGGCTGTATAGTTCAATACATATTAAAGAGCCAAATGAATTACAAGACTCAAAATTTAATACATATTTTGCTCAACTCAATATCAACAGTGGTCATAATTGTCATATAAAAGGAGGCATGATCCAATATAATCCAATAAACCAATTGCACATGAATTACAAAGGAGTGTGTATTCAATGACGCAAACTTGACTTTCTGTCAGTGTCAACACCCTAAACATTTACTCATACAGACAATTTGACTAGGGTCCAACTTAATCATAAGCATCAAAGTCACAACAACAAGATTAGGCTCTCACCTTGGTCTGTCTCATGCCAAACTATGCCCTCTAGGTTGACGGAGGTACCAGGCTCACATGGTCCTATAGATTCAGGCTCTGTGGCTACACCGATGTCCATTGTATCCACCGCTACGGAATGACGCAAGGGCTGTGTGTGGGGAGAATGAAACGGACGATTGATTTGTTAATTTACCAGGATCAATACTAATGTGTGGAAAGTGGGTAGGAGGGCAAAATGGAAAGCAATTCTCATAATGTGTTGGGCGATGATATACATTAATTAATTAAATTATATGAGCAGTCATACTTCAGTTGTATATACATGTGTTATCTATGATGTGGTAAAAGGTTCTAAGTTTATGCTAGTGGAAGAAATATTAGTTCAGATATACACTCAAAAATGCATATTATGAAGAAAACCGTCTACAGACAGTATAAAACTACTGTATCATTTGCAGTATTATATCAAATATATAACAATCATATAAAACACATTATATTCCAGAGGATTAAAACATATGAATCTCCTGAAAAAAGTGGGCCTACAGGTGATTGCGCCTTATAAGATTTCACGGACACTAGTTTTACAAAAATATATGATTATAATAAAGATCAATTTACAAATGTGCCTCTGAACAGCATGACATCCAGACTATCGATTCTATTATTAGGGCAATGCCACTTCTCAATCTAATTTTAAAATTTAAAAACAGGTCAACACATTATTGACAAATTGCATACAATTTCAGGCAGCAAACACCACCCCAGCCACTACAAATAGGGCAGGCGCTACATAATTGATTGCTCAATTTGCAGTTATAATTGATTCACTCCAGTGCCATCAGTACTATGATGAATAGCGGATATGCGCGACTAGATGTTGAGAGTCCTAGTTCTGATGATCATGAAAACACCCATTCATCACCATATTAATGTCATTTTTTTTAAAGCCTGGGTTTAGTTATTTTTTCAAGTGTACAAATATCTGTCTAACATTGGGCTGGCACTAGTTTTGGCAACATTTTTCTACTTCCACAGCAGAACTTGATTCATATTTCTTAAAATAAATATTTATTAATTTTGCAGATGCTTAAAAATAATGGTCTAATAATTATATCCAAATGCCAATATATAGTTTATGTAGGCCTATAGTCCCCTTCCCCCCCCCCCAAAAAAAAAAAGAAGAAGAAGAAAAGGTTTTGCACATATTTTGTGAGTCTTCCAAAATTGCTAAGATCAATTAAATGCCACAGAATGATTTAATTTCAAGTCTCAAATGTTTGCAATTACTAAAAGTAAAAGCTTTATGCCATGAAAATGACTAACGTTATTTAACAATTAATGAAAAATCAGTTTGCAAGAGTATAATGAGGTTTAACAGCATACCGGTAACTTGTTTGTTTTTAACTATTCCAAAAACTATTTCCAATTGTTATGATGCTTTTATTTGTTGTCTTTGTTGTCATTCAATAGTTCTAAAGTGTGGAAATCATTTTGAAACGTCAAGACAAACATTGATTTTGTTTCTGTATGATCTTGTAGAGTCTGGAGAGTAGACTGGTATGGAAACCCTACTTCTGTCTGTCCTGTGTAAAGGGGCTGTTTATTTACTCAAGGACTGAAAAAAGGTCACAGGAGAAGTCAAGTCAGGAATGTCTGATTATCAGGAGGTGGATATGCTAGGCCTCTTCCACACCACTCAAAGTCTTCGCAAACCACAACAATGGTAAAACCAGATATTGTCATGTGCATATTAAAGCCCCACTGTACTACTTATAGCTTACTTGCGCCCTCTATATAACAAACAGTCCACAATCCCTTTTTTCTTATAATTGAGAGCTGATTTGTTGAGATAACCACCTGTCATGTGACCTTGCAGGGTGGTCTAATCCCTCCTGTAAAACTGGTACAGATGGGCTTTAAGATGTTTGCTAAACTAGTGAGTGGTTCAGATTTTGGTAGTTAAATGCCACAACATACTGAGTTACATGTGATACATGACAATTTTTTTCACAATTCAAGAAAGTTTCATGTCCCATATGTTTGTGGTCTTACAATAAACCATAACCTCGTAAATAAAGATCAGTTTACATTTGAATAATAAAACATCATTCCTAAGCTGTTCATACATCATTTTGCCCTAACTCAACAAATGTTTTGATTTATACACAATCAAATTTCTTTGCTATGTGAGACTTTCTCCTACAAACCAAGGTAACACACCAAAGAGTTCCTGAGAGTGCTACACGCAAACAATATTAGCTCTCTATAGTTACGAGGGGAAACTAATGACTGTAAAATTTGAGGTGTTGCATTGTGGTGATTTTAAGCTTATTTTCTATTCCAAAGGGAGACTATATTCATACAATGGACCCTACTTCTTCAGTCGTGAAATCCAAAGCATTTCAAGAGAACACAAACAAACATGAAGGCCCTCATTTGCAATCATTCATTCTCTCGCCTTTCAATTTGTCTCTCCCTCTTGTGTTCAACCGAAGCCGCTCTATGTAACATGCCCCTTTGTCTGGCTAATCAAATAACAACACAGATCCTAATCAAATAACTCGGAGACAGCAAACAAAAGCTCCCACATCAACACCGCGCAAGAAAGAATAGGAAATAACAGTCTACAGAAGTAGCTCATGTTGGTGGAAGCGCTCCACATTTTCCGAAAGCGGGCATTCTAAAAGAGAGCCAACGGAGGTCACCGAAAGAGCATTCATTGCCAATCTGGTGCCATAAACAGCATACAGGTTCTGACATGTGTTATGGAAGGCTTCTTGCCAAACCATGCTGAGCTGGTAACACAAATGTCATTGTATCGTTGCCCTTTCCTCCCCCCTAACTGTCTGTCTTTCCCACTTGTTATGACAGATGAAATGGCGACAGTCACCACTCTCTTCAGTGACTTTCAGTCTGCAGGAGAGTGCTGCAATATTTGATGACAACATGTCATTGTTACTGCATTTCAGCAGGGTAGTATACATACTCATTTTAGTCAGAAGCACTACAACTACAAGATAAATCCAGGCATAATTGGTGGTGATATCAGTGAATTTAAAAGAGTACCGGGTAATTTTATATGTCTGAATGGCAGTTTCAGCCATATTTAGCCTACTAAATGTAGTAAAAGTTTATTTATTATCTCTCTGTCATAATAAAATTGTTCCATCTCTATACCAAAAATATTGCTTTTCAACAATTAGCCCTAGTGGCTAGATAGGTCTACAGTTTGCTTTAGAGAAGGTCCTTTGGTACCCCCTGCTACATTTCACTTTAATTGTGACATGTTCCATACTACACTTCATTTCTTGCACTCACAGGAAGTTTGGAAATATAAATATAAGTAACAAAACAAACATGACAATCATATTGTAGAAAACAAACTCTGAAAGGAAGAAGAGCCCATGCCACCAATCAAAATTTTGCTTCGAAAAGAAAGGGAAAAGGAAGGGGAAAGAAGGAGAAAATGGCAGTCACTTTATAATTATCACAGAAATGTAAGCCTATCAAAAAGCAAAATAATGAGATTTCAATCCTTTCTAATTAGGACTTCAATCCCAACTGGACAATAACAAAAAACTTTTGATACTTAAATTTTCATTAGAATTGAAGCATGCCAATAGGCACTGGCCAATTCTATATTCAGAACACATCTACGTCAGGATGTAGGGCTTTGCCTGCTATATATGGCAACTCGTTCATATTGCAGAGGCCTGTAGAATTACTACACCAATCAACTATGACTGTATTACAGCATAAATCAGATTGGATTACAAACTAAACGAGGTCAGGTAGCAGTAGATTTATACCTCAAGTCAAGAAGTCTTGCCCTACTGCAGAAATAACCTAGTATTTCTTTGTTTTGAGAGATTATTGATAGTAAAAAGGTATGATGTTGGGGGTTTCCACTTATTTGTATTCTAATTCAAACTCGAAAGAGTAACAGTGAAGAGAAATAGAGAAATAGAAAGGCATTTAATATGAGTCATTTTTAAAAGAACAGCTACCCCTGTTATTATATATGTGACGGCGATATCAAGTTCAAGAAAATGATGCCAAGTACAGCAGATCCCTTATTATCTATCGCATCCCACGCCATTCTTTACGTTATGAAGCACTCTCTTATCGGCGTCTTTATCGGAGTAAATGACTAGGGGATTCCGCAGAGAAATATAATCATGAATAATGCGCGCTATCGCTAAGTGTCATCACAATCAAATTTTACAGACATCCTGAAGAGTTTACGCCCAGCTTGGCACGATTTCCTTGCACCGACAAATCTGACAAAACAATTCCAACCACAAGCATGGAAAGAAATATAAGTCGATATAGTATAACAAGCGATTGCATTTCTTCAAGAAAAGCAAATGAAAATACTATGCAAATATTGTTTTTAGAAAAAATGCAGTGATTCCTCCCCCCCCCCCCCCCCCCCCCCCCTCTCCAACAAATAAATATATCATATATAATTTGCTTCTGCTCATAATTTTCATCAATATTGAAATACGCTGCAAGCAATACATATATCTGAGGGGGGGGGGGTGGAGGTACCATATTGAAAGAACAAATTGGATCTTTTGCATGAGAAAGCAAAATTATTTGTCAACTATTACTCAAAATTTGATTCATTAAGTAGAGGATTTTCAAGAAAAAAACCTGCAAAATTTCATAAGAGGCTTATATTGTACATTTTCAACATTTATTGTGAAAAATACAATGAAGATAAATGTAAGTTCAAGCAAAATTTGAAAAAAATGAAATAAATACAATTTCATTATTTAAAATAAACAAAACAAAACAAACAAACTAAATGAAGAAATGAAGAGGATCTATAACCACATCAATTAGTTACGGATAGATCCATTCATCATTTTTCTTGGAATAAATAATTTAACAAATTAACAATACTTTTAACTAGAAAATAAAAACGAGCATGTTATGTTTTATTATTATCTATCCGTTGGGTAATTAATAAAACTGCAGACTGTCATTAATATAAAGAAGTTGCAGAAAACATGTCAACATCTTTCTGGGCCGCGTCAATTAA
>JAVYIG010016469.1:0-12500 GCA_035222895.1 Strongylocentrotus droebachiensis | reverse complement strand
AAAACCCTGGCAAGTTTAAAGGAGGAGAGGATGAGAGGAGCAAAAAAAAAAGAGAGAGAGCAAGATTCTTGATGGCAAAGAAGAACGAGGATGGGAAAATCCCTCTCGGTCGAGTGCCACTGTTCTTGTAACCTTTTCTGCACGACAGCTCTTACATTATCAACCTATATGTATTTCTTGGGGGTGAATATCAGTATTCAGCGTCAACCGACCCTGAAATGAATGACGCTATTCCTTCTTTAATACTGATAACAAATTCCACACAGGAAAGTTCTGCGTCCAATCAACCTAATTTGGCTTTGGGGATAACTCAAAATGAAACATTAGCTGTTCCAAGAATTTTGGCCATGAAAAATTACATTCAGCATAGCTTTAGAGCAAAACCGCATCATTGACATTGTGCCTGTGATAAGAAAACCAATATGACAATGCCTTTTAAAACACTGAAACATTTATTTTCTCTACTTGCTTTTCAATTTCTATATACATTTTTTATTTTGTAATCATACTTCTTGCGTTGTATAAGAATAAAAACCAAAATTAAAGAATTAATATTCTAGGCTACAGTTTAAAGATTTGAGTATCTCAAATTGGCTCTTTCGTCAATATGTGGGAAGAAACGCAAACATTAAAAACGTAGAATTGCATACAATTAACTTTTCCTCCCAGAGGTATATCATCAGATAAGGAATAATGAATTTCTTTATACAGAACAGTCAGGAATCCTTAAATGCTTGATGCACTGTATAACCATTAAAAATACACCCTACCCTACAGTTAAATGTTTCGTGGAAAAAAAGTGTTAGCATTATCACGGAGCTGGCATGTTCATTACCTATAACTGGTGAATTATTGGGCTGTAAATAGCTATAACGCACAAGCACTAGTACTCAGGCTTACGCCACCACTACAGCCAGGGCTTAATGTTCAATTTACATTGTAATTTACATGAGTGACTGAAATGCCAAACATGCGCCCTTTTCCTTTCATCCCCGCTCTCGTTTTCCGTTCCCCCCACACAGCGTCTTTAGACACGAACGCTGGTGAATTACTGATAAGCCTAGATGGATTGGTTGCCACACGTTGCATGATAGGCGAAGAGGAATCAAGCGATCAACGCTCTCCCCCTCCGTCTGTCATGACGCATCAATAAAAGACGACTCTCACACTCCCCGTGCCCCCCATTTTGGCTTGTGAATCATTAACTCCCTGTACCAGATCGGCCTTGTTGGGACCACGTTCACACCAAAGCCAAAGGGACAAAACGTCATGAACAACGTAGAGACGAAGAAGTAGGCCTACAGCCTATGAACCATGTTCAAACAAAACGTCATGAAAAACGAAAAGACAAAGAATTGGGCCTATATACAGCCTATGATTATGAACCACATTCACACAAAGGGACAAAACGTTATGAACAATGTAGAGATGAAGAAACAATGACTGTCTGCATTTACAAATCATCCTCAGAGGCTGAGACCCATGTTCACACCTCATAGACAAAATGTTGTAATGTACACAATGCAGAGGTGAAGGCGTACATTAATGATTCTGGTTAGAAACAATGCTGTCTGGTTAGAAACAATGGCTGTCTGCTTTTCCTGTGGCCTTTCACTGACCACAAGGCAAGGGTAATTCACTCCAATTACTAATGCGAAAACCACTACCCTATACCACAATGTAACCAGTATTTAGCCGCCTCTATTTTAAAAAGAAAACTTTTTTACAACAAGGCATAGAGGCCCACATACATGCAGTTGAACTGAACTACACAGTTGAGATACCATGTATCATTTGACGTAACAAAAAGTCTACCAATGTAAAGACAAGTGCGGATCATTTGAACAGGTTCGAGGACAAACATTATTGGCTATTGCAAACATTCTTGTGGCCATGACATATGCAAACATTTAGAAGGCTGTATCAACTGTGTGCACTGGGAGTACAAGAACAGTATTTGTCTCCTCTGAGCGAACAGCATTCAAGTTACGTTGTCTGCATAAAGAACCAATCTGTGACATTCGTAGTCCGTTTTCCTTGACGAGAATACATAAATATGAAATACAGGATGGGTAAAGAGAGTAGGTGCTACAGAAATCTATTTCTAATGACAATAAAGCTTCTTCTTTTTTAGCGTTCATTATCTACAGCTGAAGTTTGATACCTCTGCTTTTATTCATTTATTTTCTCTCTCTCCATTTCTTATGATTACTTAACACTTGGCAAATTGATGCCATGAGTTTCAATTACTATGTCAAGGGAGCATCGGGTCTAGATCAAGGGGCATTCACACTGCAAGCGAAAAACGTCGGTCTGCAAGCGAAAAAACGTTGGTTGACAGGCAACAACCAGTATCCATAAACATGATGAAAAACCTGAATCGAAAACCAACCTCTGGAATGCGGTCTTGTTTTAAACACAGTTGGTCGAAACTCCATTGTTTTTTGCAGTGTAAAATGCAGTGTACAACTCAACCCCCTCCCCCAGAATTATCAACCACCAACGGTTTTTATGGGTTTTCCAATAGTGTAAATGTTACTTCTAAAAAAAAAAAAATTCTGCAATGTAAATGAGACTACATCAGCTATACACTGTACATGGCAATGCTGGTTTTATTATACCACTATAAACATTAATGAAATTAATGAAGCTGGGCTTTTGCAAGCTGGTTAAAATTGTTCCCTTTCAAGTAACCTGAACGATAGAGGTTCAGTTCCAAATGCCTTTTGCTATAACTGGAAATCTTTTTATACAGGTACTATAAAACACATTTGCCCAGCATGTCCCTTGGCATTATAAATATTGCAGACTCACAGGCGACAGACTAGCTAAGGTGCAAATTCAATCTAAAACTTCCAGGCTGGCAAATAGATAACCGCATATAAATCAAATATATCTTTAACAAATTGAGTTTGTAGATAATTAAGAATGTAATTTGTGTGTACATGCATATTTTCCAAAAGGATATTGAACATAAAAACCTAATTAGTTTCCATTTCAAGACAAAAAACAAAATTAAACATTTTATAATTTCACTACAAGTTCAAATACACCTATAAATAAATAAAACATAAAACCGAAATGAAGGAAGCTAAAGGAAAGGGGGGGGGGGGAGAAATTATCAATAAACATGATATTGAAACATGTAGCAATTTTGCACATGCAAGTAAATGATGTTATTATTTATATCAAATGTAAGGAAAAAATGAGAGAAAATTTAAAATACTGATCAATATGACACAAAAAATCTTACCTCTCCTGTCTCATCTGCCATTCTAGCTTGAATATTCCTTAATTTCATGGGCAAAACTATCCAGCATGTTCACCTTTTCTCAGAAAGATTGTTGAATGAAATCCTAACTAACCACATTAAAGAACGCAGCAGGGCAGGCAGTATAATACCCTAATGAGCCCTACATGACGTGTCATGACTGAGGCGTCGTCGCACCGAAGAAACAAGAATTCACGGGCAAATTTGCGCGACTTCCTCAAGGAAAATTAGACAAGACAAAGAGCTGGCAGGAGAGATATACGTGATAGATACGACAAGTCGGTGTCAGATCTACGCCGAGCGGTTTTTTTGTGAAACCAACCAGGACAGAAAACATTTCCTTCCCTATTCCAAACGCTTCCTCTGCAATAAAGCCCACGTGCTGATGTAATTATATCTTTACTCCGAAACAAGAAGTTAAATGGGCTGCTAGGTAAACCGCTTAAATATCCTTTTACGATGTTTTGTCAATAAATAGATGTAACAGAGAAGGGAAGTCCCAAATTGGGCAGGAAAGTGCCATCTTTTTTTCTCACTCTTTCGGTTTGGTTATGATCACACTCATTGAGCACCTTTTCCTTTTTTTTTAAATGTGATATTAATGGGGTAATTAAATAATGTCTTGAGTGCAACATGAAGTTTCATATCATGCGGAAATCTGATGAAACGTTTAATTTTATTTGTCTCCTGGGGGCCTTTTCATATTCCGAACAACTGCATGAAAACATTGCCACAAAGGAAAATTCAAGAGACATTTTCCCATGTGTATTTATTTATTGTCCCCTATAAAATTTTATATGACCTCCTAATTGATGTTATTTCAGTTTCCTCTCTGTGCGGAATGTGAGCAAAACATCTAAAGATCAAAACATGACCTTTTTTTCCTTCTTAAGCAATCGCTCTAACTATATCATCAAAATAATTGGAGATTGGTCAATATTTACGCATTTTCAAAAAAATACCATATTTTTAACCTCAAAAGAGGAAGGATTCTGAGAGCATCTCCACAGGGAGTGATGAGGGAAATTGTCGGAAATCTCCTTGTTAAAGAGGAAGCACACTGCCAATCAAAACAAAGGTCATATATAGTTATATGAGCCAGCATCAACTAACGGGTCTGAATTAAAGCACATTAATCACACACTGCCACACTTTAGAAATGTGGGGCTGTTCAGCTGCTGTAAAACATCAAATCAAGAGACGTTTCATGATCTCTCAAAGAGCGCTGTTCACGATCGTTACAAGAGAGGTCTGCCAAATGGCACCGGTTCATGTCTCTCGTTGCAACGCGGCGAACGAGTTGAAATTTGTTCGCATCATGATCTGTAAAATAAGCAGGCTAATTTGATACTTCCACGCACTCGCTTGCCTGCCTGTGGTGCAAATGTTAAAGGAGTCCCCTGCAGCTTTGGCTTCTTGGGTAGGACACGTAGGCCATGATAGATTATTCTCACCATGGGAAACAGTTGTGACATTTTGAGCGGTCATGCAATCTTGTCCCAGTCCCGCAGGCAAATATTCATGTATGCAAAATAATATTCGAAGTCTTCAACTATCTTGTAGCACTAGTTGCTTTAAACTATTAATGCAATACAGCATGGGCCATGGGGTGGTAGTTTCAACTTAAATACATGAAGGCTTGTATATTTAATTAATATGCAGGGGCTTGAATAATTTGGTATCATGAATAAATCCTCCCTTGGCAGCGTTTGCACATGAGTCATCATTTGTTTGGAGCTTAAACCAAACATCGCAAAAGAAGTGATAGGAAGAAAAAAACATCCACATGGGCAAAAATGTCTCATAACATCTCACCCAATTTCGCTTCCCTTTGTTACAAGGCCTGTATAATTCCATGCTGTACTAAAATGTGCATTATATATATGCTGGTATGTTTATGCCACTACTTGATGATGTCCTCAAGTGCAAAATAAAATATGTACATTTAGTGACAACATGAAATTGATAGCATTCAAGTGTGAACCAACCCAAAAGTAATTAATTTTTTATCGATGTGGTACATTAAAAAAAACAATATAAAATGTAATAAATTAGAAAATTACCTTCTTACAGAGGTCATGAGGGGCTGGTGGCATGCAATGTACTTCTCTTGCTAAAACCCTAATACTGACTCTACATAAATAATACAATAATCGATATAATTTTTCCATTATTATTTGTCTCTCCTTATAATGGGGGGTATAAAATAATTCTAAAGGTCTTCTCTACCTCTACTTTTTTCAACCTTTAAAAAAATTCCAATTCCTTGCAATGTTTTTTTCTTCCTGTCCCGGCCGTCTTCAAGTAACCACTAAATGAATAACTACTCTTCTTCTTGCTTTAGGCTAACTTGTCACTTGGTGATGTATTACCAACTAAAGACATTTCAGTCGGGCAAAAGGTCATTTTCAGCGTGAAGATATACAAGGAAATTGAAGGGGATAACTTGTTTTAGGTGTCTTTTCCCCTCTGACTTGGTCACACACAAGCAATTACAGAATTAATGTAGATACACATTCATTTATTTCTCTTCTTGGATAAATTTAAGAAATTGAAGAGTGAGGAACAAATTCAAAAGGATTAATTTCAGAGTAATTGAGGAGAATTGCATGCTTAGAATAGCTGCCATGAAGCAAGTTATATGATACACGTCTGTCTCATATGTATATTCTGCTTTTCTACAATTTCTAAACAGTCTTCTACAGTTTCTACACTCAGAAGTAGAGTCGTGTACGTACGACTACAGTGAAATCTAAAGCTTAGTGAAATCACAGATTTGCATAGGAAGTGTGTATTACTGGCTTTTCCCCCAATTCCACATGGGGCAGCTGGGAAATGGAGAGAGAGAAGCGAATCTGATTCAAAAACATGAGCGAGTGGGAAAAACAGACCCTCTTAATTATTCCCTCACGGTTTAATCAGAGCATCACTATCTGGGAGATGTTGACGGAGGCTGAAATCAAGACGTTGGTCGGTTTCACACTATAGCGTCCGGTATCTTCGTGAACTGTATTCTCTGGAAGATTGGATTTGGACCACGTAGAGTCAATTCTGTCAATTTCATAAATAGACTACCAAATACACATCCTTCCTCCTTTCTTCGGCCCACCTACATGTTTTTTTAATTTTTGATTTTTGTTCAGAAATCAAATGACAGTTGGAGGACATCTCGACAACAGGGTCAGCGAAATTAATGATTTTAAAGCAATTTCTCCTAATTTTTAGTCTCTGTACCAATAAAATTTGAATTTAACGAAATTTGTTCTGAAACTGACCCCATAGCATTTCTATACTGTATATACACAAACAAAATATCAATAACATGGGCCCACCTCATTAAAAAAATATAAATATATTTACCCCAAAAAAGAGACACTAGGAATAAATTTTTACTCGGCCTTACCGGTATTCATAAAAACATGGTTCTAGAAGTTATTTTCCAGAAGTTATTTTTCCAGATATTGATTTCATTTGATTTGTTTTATTGTCAATATACAATGTAAATGGAAATTCTTTTTTCACATGGTTACACGGTATATACAGTATTAGCTGTAGTGTGGATGCAGCTTACATTCCCTTTCTCAGGTAAGCTCTACTGCTGATGTGGCATCACTGCGGTGGCAGACGTAGGCATGGGGGATAAAGTGATGAAAGCCGAGTATGATGATCTTCTCAAAACCACTGCTACTTCTACCTTCATCCCACTCACTCGTCACAAGCACAATGATCCATAAACCTCTCATTTGATCTAAATTACATCTTTCAGAAAGGATTCTAATCTCGCGTCCTCCCACTCTCCACAGGATATTTCCAAGTGTAAAGATAACGAAAATGAAACCTATCATTGTCATCAATATCATAGTCTTCCTTGGAATAATATTAGCTCTACTATCAAATAAACAACATGAGACTTTTCCTAGTAGTTATGGACATGATAATGATGTGTAATTGGGGGGTTGCCAAGTTGGATAGAAAGGAGAATAAACATTAGTAGGATCAGTGACTCCTTTGTAAATTAGGTATCACATGCATGAGCTAAATCACCAATTGAAAGGTTGCCTCCCCCGAAACATATCAAACCCAATTTGCAACACAACATCGTCCGGTCTGTATTGATTAGTCATGCTCGTTAAAGGTAATTAGTCGCACATATCCTGCAAAAAGGTGTCCGCTCAAAAGTTGAACATGCCCAAGATCTACATGTACAGGCATGCAAACTCTGTTTCTTCTCGAAACAACCTTCGTCAGACTTTCGCACCAGGTTTCTATCGGTCGTAAACATACACTTTTTCATGGTTCATTATCAAAATCAATGAGAAAACGCAAGTAGTGGTTCTGACCAGGGGGTTTGGGGAGTGATGAGGCGTAAATAAGAAATAGGGAGAAAAACAGGCAAAGGTAGGAAATACCGCCTGAATGCGGTAAACCAGGCAGGAAATTTGACCTGACAACCCCCACTCGGATCCCCCCTCGGAAAAATGGGAAAGAAAAGAGGGGGGAATGGACGATTAGTCTTTTAATCAGACAGCTGTAAGGCTTGTTATGACCAAGAGTGGGCACGGTATCAAAGGCGACCGTGTTGGTTCGCAGCTGACATTGATCAATCTTCTTTTTTTTTAATATTATATTCCATGCCCTGAAAAATTTGATGACTGACAGATTATTAAAGAGAATCAAGAGGAACTGTCCATTGAATCAAAAAGAGTTAAAAAATATCTTTCTCTTCATTGGAATATCAATGAGGCTACAATTATGTTGTCAGATAAAAAGGCACATTTGAAGCTAACAAATTCTAGGGCTGTCCCCCTAACGGTGATAAGTATTTTACATAGCATATGAAGTAAACAGATTTACAATAAATCAAAAATAAATTTCTTCCCAACTACCCTCAGTCAAACATTTCATTTAAAACAAAATGTTCATTTGATTTACAATGTTTTTAAAACTAGGTCAAAATATGTGTTCTATTAGTTGGCAGACTAAAAGTCAGTCCATGGGTAGGCCTGTATCCAAATGTGTGGCGATCACTTTTAAAGTGATGAAAAGCGGTCTCATTCCCAAGACTAAACTGAACTTGTCCAGTTGGTAGATCGATGGGCAAGGTCCCGAGATGTGTGCGAAACAGCTGGCTCTAAAAGAATTGCAATTCATGCTGGCACCGATGAAAGACAGAGAAGCACGGAAGACAGAGGTGGACGAATGAAAGACATGGAATGAATTCGTATCTAAGGAAATGACTGGGAAGGGAGGGAGGGTCGAAAATTCAGAGCCTATAAAGTCTTAAAATAAAACGCAGAAAGTCTTAAAATAAAACGCAGAAAGTCTCAGATATAGAATTGAGACATTATAAAAATCATATTTTTCGTCAGAGAATTAATTGGTAAATGGTTTATTGGCCTACATGTATATTGCATGTGAAATCAATTTCAGGCATTTCTTACAGAAACTGTTCTGTGTTGCATCAAGAGTAACAATTATTTAATTTGAAAATTTAATGAGACATAATTATCAGCTTTCATTTGATGGTTTGTTTGCTGTTTTTTTGTTTATAACAATTGAAAGAGAAATCTAGAAACCCACTTGATAATCAGATGAACATAAATACTGCAGCCTTCAGGCCTCACCTGCTTCAAAATCATCCTCAATTGATTCCAAT
The DNA here is from genome assembly GCA_035222895.1 of Strongylocentrotus droebachiensis. Classification (NCBI taxonomy): domain Eukaryota; kingdom Metazoa; phylum Echinodermata; class Echinoidea; order Camarodonta; family Strongylocentrotidae; genus Strongylocentrotus; species Strongylocentrotus droebachiensis. The sequence goes on along the minus strand of JAVYIG010016469.1, from coordinate 3,573 downwards.
AATAAGCACCGAAAAATATCGATAACAAAAAACTGGAAGTAAGATTTTCCCTTGATAAACAACCATTCACACCTCAGCTTTCAGCATAAAGAAACGTAATTGCCTTCCCTGCAAATCCCCAAATCCAACGATTAAATGTTTCATGGTGTCATTGAAATCTCACAGATGTATATCTTTCAAATCCCACCTCCGGTTACTCAAGCCTTAAATGGAAATTTTGGCAAAAACATCCTACTACAAAGAGAAAAACCTTAGAAGCAATAAGCTGGCGTATTCATCCATTAAAGCGTTAGAATTTGCTCTCATTTGGCCCTTTCAGACCACAGGAAGTTTATACCACACTAAACATTGCGTAAAGAATCATAAAGTGTACAATTAAGTACCTGGTTTTGAAGAGGTACGATGAGACAACAGCTAGCCAATCATCATAATGGTGATCAATTAATAAACTCATCCAGTTTTTATAAGATTTTCATATATGATACAACATTCAGACTAAAACCGAAACCCAATACTAATGGAGCTGTTGTTTGAAACTATATGTATCTTCAATATGCATTTTGCTGTACGATTGTTTTGTCATTTGATGTTTCTTTATGCACGCCCCATTCAGACAAGAAAAAGAGGAAGTAGTAATTACTACATGGCTAGTTAAAAGTATACAATGAATTCTGATGAAGTCTGAATGGATGCTGAATCTTTTGAGGATCAAACAACGATCCCTGCCTAGGGGATGTAACTCAATTGTTTGTGGATTGACAAAGGAGTGGTGAGGGCACACAGAGTGACATCATAAACAAATCCCTCAACTATTTAATGACCCTTTTAATCAATCATCCAAATCATTGCGTCCTCTGTTTGGTCACCGTGTTTATCCGTTCCTATTGTGACATCACTCTAGGTACTCAATGATGAATAATGTTTGATCTGCCACCTCAGTTTCATTGTGACGCCTGGCTGGAATGCTCCCCAGGGAGTGGAGAATGTGCAAACATTGTGTACGGGCAAGCCTGAATCCGATCACCGGTGTAATGATAATCTGTAAATCGCTTAGAGACATTAAATGTATTAAGCGCTATATAAAAGCGGAATATTATTTATTATCATTATTAATACATGTGCATTAAGAAACACAATATCCAAAAGTTATACAGTGAAACCTGTCTATAAAGGCCACTGAATTGAAGCAGAAATCTCTTATAAGCCTTTAATAGTTTGATTGTCCAAGATAGACATTTATATGAAACCTATATTATTTTTAGAATAAACAGTAAACATAATCTCATCCAATCCATGACCTATGCAAAAGTCCAAAACCTTTTCTATTAAAAAAACAAGGCCGAAATTAACAGCATGGCTAAACTGATGTCACAGTCCGACCTGCCAAAGTTAAAGTGAGGGTTAGAAGCAACTTTACTGGCACTCAACCATCAGAGGAAATGAGTAGCAATCTCCCCCTCTGGATGACCCCTAAATACAGGGTAAGCTTACACAGGGTGACACATCTTCTAAACCCTGATCCCTTGCCCAGCTGAAGGCAAGGAATATTGGATCAGCAAACATCTATAATACACTATTTAGCATGGGAGAAAAAACTCCGAAAGGTTTTTTGCTCTAATGTTTATTCTTGTTGAGCTTTCGCGATACTTAAAAATATACTAGGCTGAGTCCTATCAATTTCATTTCGGCACTTGAGAAAGTCAGTACAATTCAGAGTCCAGCCAATATTAAACAATTTCAAGAGGTGGGTTGGGATAACCACTTATGCACCTGTCAATTGTATGACCCACCCCATGAACCCCGGGGAAGGTGCGTCATGGTTGGGTCATTTACCATCAAGGTGTGACTCAGGGTACCGTCATTTTACTCCTATGGTCAGTCACAATATTGACGGTGGGGTGTGTCGATGTCAGTCACTTTACATAGGTGCGTCACTGAATAAAGTACAGTGTATTCACGCTAGTACTATTACTTACGATCATACTTATAATACGATCTTCAAATTGATTTGTAATTGGCACTTAAATTTGTACTACTAACTTTCAGCTCAGCACTCGACAAGCTACAGACAATTTTTTCGCATAGGAAAGCACATGTATCGCAGATCGCCATGCGGTTGGTTTTCTGTGGGTTCAATACGTAGTGATCGGACTGAAGTAAGCGGCGTTTTAAATGCCCTTTTACGTTCGCAGCATCTTACGTGCCTTGAAATGTGTATGTAAAAGCCAGACATTGCGCAGTGCAGCGAAACAAACTCATCCATGTGATGAGTGTGAGATCCAAGTGACGTACCGCTGTGCATCACCATCGCGCGCATTAAAAAGACTTGAAGAAATATGAAACCAATCTGACCGTACGTATTCTGTATTTTACTTTGATTTTGATAATAGATCTAGAGCGTATTAATGATAGATTTCAGAAAAGGGAATATTATATAAAAACAAGGGCATTTTATGGCAAAGCCCTGCACCACCATCCCAGTAGATCTATCGTAGATGTCTACTAGAAAACAGAAAACATTGTGCCGTGCACGGTGCAGGTGGGGAACGGTATTGCAACAACAAACGAGTGCTCGTGCCTGGAAATGAGATTAGACCCCGATCGCAAATCAGGAAAAACACATTCTGTATCATTTCGACCATGTCGAATGTGCGTCAAAATGACAGTCAAAATCAACAAATGGTGCGTCATAATTTTGACCGAGGTACCGTCATTGGTAGCCTGAAGTTCGTCATAGTTTTGCCGCATATGTGCGTCATGGTATAGTAAAATCCGACGCACATTAGACAAGTGACGCACCATCCCCGGGGTTCATGGGGTGGGTCATACAATTGACAGGTGCATTATGTGGAAATACAGAGGATTGATTTCAATTAACATCATTTTTTATGGATCAGGAAAAACAACTTTCACTCATCACCACTAAACCCTTGAAATATTATTGGATGAAGACAGACATGGAGGGCAAGTGCAAAATCAGAACTTTCCAAAAAGTCATGAAAATGTTTCACTGCTCTTTCGTACCTCCATGGACGGTTCTCTATTCCCCTCTCTCTCTCTCTCTCTCTCTCTCTCTCTCACCCTCTCCATCTCTCTCTCTCACTGTCTCCCTCTCTTTCCACCCCCCCCCCCTCCTCTCTCTCCCTCTAAGCATGGTAAATTGACCCATCAGCAAAAGGAGGAAGGAAATTAGAAATGATTATCTTTCATCCACTGCGGCGGATCATGCGACTTGGGAGACGGCAGCTCGGGAAGAAATGGGTGCGAGGCGTCGATAAGCAGAAGGCCCATCACAAGTGATTATGTAGTCTATTATCACATTCTTCGGATTGAAAGAACGTGGGACGTTGTGGAGGTGAACCTAATCAGGCACTCTGAACGAGAAACCTGGAATGAAACTCAAGTGCACTTGACTGCCATAAAAATTGAACCTGAATTGAATGGTGGTGCTGTGAACACGATCCCTGGACGGTTTTGCAAGTAATGCGCCTAAATGCGGGCAGGTTTTACACACTGCAGGCATGATATTTGATTCCACAAAAAAACGCCAACTCTAGCACTGCTTTGATGTGG
>JAVYIG010016468.1:0-30992 GCA_035222895.1 Strongylocentrotus droebachiensis | reverse complement strand
GTTGTTGTTCTGCTGGCATGTCCAGCAGAGATCGGTTGCCGGCTTAGATGAAACAACATATGGCAGGATGAGGCTCCACAACTTCCTGAACGTTGACTGCGCCACGACGCCATGCTCTGGAGCAGAGTCTCTGTACAATCTCCAGACGTAAGCCTTAGTGATGAACGTTGGCAGCAGCTTCACGTCTGGAGATTTCACCCCTGCAATCCTCCCTGGCAGGAGAATGCAGTTTTCAGCAGCAAAGTTCAAAATAAACTTTATGATGGCCTTGACTTGTTCCAGCTTTAGAAGCTTCCTGCCTCTTCGTCCTCCTGAAAGAAAACAGAAATGATAAAACAGAAATAAGATTTAGTGTGGTAAGTATTGTGTCAGATTAGTATGACACATTCAGTGCATGAAATACAATTTATCAAACTTTTCATGTACCGGGTAATAAAAAAAAATAGCCATTACAAGCAAATTTGTTTATTTCAATTTTTTTAGGATATATCCATATTTGAAAAATTTCAGGAACTTTTTATGAAACAGTATCAGTTTAACAGTGTAGTTCATTTCCATGTAAGCAACATTATTAAAACTACTTACCCGACTTCTTTCGCCTAGGGACTAGGCCATGGGTGTTGTACCAGTTTTTGAGGTTGGTAAATTTTGTCGGGCCTATCTCCATCAAAAAAAAAAAAGTGTAGCGGCAGATCCTTTTGTTGCCGTAGCTGAAGTTTCTCATCCTTGTGAGTTTCCGTACTTTCGGCTTCGTTTTTTTCCCCATCGTCATGTCGGCATCATTGAGGGAGGATGAGATGATCCCTAGTAGAAACAGGTCTTTTTCGAACTCCGACATCTCTTTGGCGGAATATCTGAATTAAAAGAAAAAGATATTTATAAAAATTAATGATAAATGAAGTAATACATTTCTTTTCATGTTATGTTTTTGTTGTTGTACTTCCAATAAAGCTCATGTCAGTAAACTGCATTCCTTTTTCTTTACGTGTCTAATGATCGTAGGCTCACAGTTCAAGTTAATTTTGTGGCAAGCTTGTGCAAAAAAGGGAAAGAAACATTTAGCATACTCACACAGTAGCACAGTATCATATCTTTCAATGTGAATTTTGTCAATTATAGAGCGCGATACTGATTGGCTTAAAACTTGTAGTTGTAATCGACATAAGCCCCCAGACGCTTATTATAATATTGAAACTTGCCAGGTACTTTCTTTATTTGTACCAGGGATAGTTCCAAAACACTTTCAATACCTTATGGAATCTTGCTCGGCTTGGGTAAACCGCTCGATGCAGTTCCTCCCATTAAACAGCGTGCAGTGGCACTTGTTTATGCGGTCTTTAAGTGGCTCCATTTCAAAGTCTATGTCTATGGCCAAGTTGGCAGCAGCTGCGGCCTCCCACTCCACTTCATCAGCTACAGGTCTTGCACCTTCCTCCTCGTCGCTGGAAAGGTCCATTGGTTCGTCAGCTGAATCGCCGTCACTATCGTCCGACGAAGGCGGCTCAAGCTCGACAGCCGATGGTCTGGGGTTTCCTCTTCTTCATCAGACTCTGTTCAGAATAAAGAGCAGAATGAGTGGTTCAATGAATACTGAAAATCAGGGTTTTCCAGACTATGACAATTGCATGACAAGACAACTGATTCAAAATGATTCAAAATAAGCTCACAACGGTTTTGATTGTTATCACAGCACAGAGCTACGAACTAGTATAACCAAACTTGATCATGCCATGAATGAATAATCATAATACTTTTAAATAAAGCTTAAATAAATGCCTTTTGAACGCACTGGCAATTCTTAATCAGAGATCTGTCTCAAACAGACAACATTCTGTACAAAATTATTTTACGAAATCACTGTCGTGACAACTCGGACATTAAATTACGTGGCTCACTGTGTTATTAATAATTTTAGAGACATTCTGAATTGAATGCCCACGCAAGCAAGCCAATAATAAACAAACAGGCAATAGACTTATAAAGTCAAACTACTACTAGTCTAGATAGATCTAGATCTAGTAATTATTATTAGTCTTTATTTATTATAATAAAGCTAGATTAGTACTAGCCTGACCAGACGCCGTGCGTAGCACGGCGTCTGACCTCCTCCCATACCGCCAGTACAGTGAACGGCCAATTCTAGAATTTCTACATTTAAAAAAAAACATTTTAAATTAACGCAATTAATTATTTTGGAACTATACTCACATTTGGCTATGCCACGTTGCTGTGCGCATCCATTGTCATCTTTCTTGATATCTGATAGTGAGGTTTTACTGATTTAATGCAACAAATTAACCTAAAACTTGGTCCTTGGTGATCGCACTAAAATTCCAAAATAGTAGCTTCACGAAACATACGTATTGCGCATGCGCAACCGGAAGTGCGAGCACGTGTGCGTTCAATGTGTTACGGAAAGCTTGTCGTCTGCTGCAGGCTAAAATGGAGGGAACTATTTCTTCTTGCATCAATTGTAAACAAAATTTTACACCAAAAAACAAAGGCTTTTATCGTCATCAAGTCAAAACAACCACCTCGCCAAGAACATTCACGGCTATTTTTAGGAAGCCACCTTCGTTTTATGAACTGAATGTTTTTATTTGTAGACGGTGCTACAGGTTCCTCGTCAGTCAAACAAGGCCAGTACAGAGTAGGAAAAGGACCGCCCGACGGACGCTGCATCAAGCCGGATCCCCTGGACAAAGTCCTCAACGAGTACATGAAGAGTCGGAGGAATATGGTAGGAATCCAGATCTGCCCAAATCCGGCATCTCCTCAAAACATGATCCGATTATTAATGTCTATTTTGCTCTCGACCACCCCTCCCCCATGAATTCTAGTATGGCACTATATACAGCTAAATTTAATTGGACCCTTTCATCAGTACACCACTCTTCCAAACCCATGCTTAGTTTTTATTCTGACAAACAACCAAACAAAGATAATAATTTCAAACAGGGTCCAAATCATGTAGGCCTACTTTAATATATTTACCTAAATTTCTTATGCTGGAAAAATTTTAGGATTTTAATTGTTCTAAGGAAATGGTGCACAGGTGATGGGCAACGAGCATCACGCCTCAATTATGATTTTTTGTGTTTGTTTTTGTTTTTGTTTGGGGGGGGGGGGATAAATTGAGTTGGCTAGGGCTATGATGATCATACGAAACAGTGTCGGAAAGAATAATGTTGAAGTGCAGTGTTATTGTGAGACAATTTCAGAAAAATTAATCTAAAATTATTTAATATTCTACTCGATATCTTATTAATCCATGTTCATTGATCCGTGTTCATGATTTGCCCATGGTCAATATCGGGGCGAGGGAGCGATTTGAAGCGGCTGAGTGGGAGGGGGGGGGGGGGGTGGGGGAGGATGGAAATGGAGGGAAGAGGTGTCCCGTTCCCACGGTAGGGACACTGAAAAAAAAATGAACATACCCTACGCAGTATATAGAATACTTCAAATTTATTTCCTGAATAATCAAAGTGTATCCCCATTGTCAAAGTTTTATGATTGGGCGGTTGGTCTTTAAAATAACGACATATACAGACAAACCGAATACTGAACAGACTATAGGGGTCTGAAATCATTGCGAGCGAGTGCAACGAGAGAGCATAAAATTTGTATATTTCTGAGTAAAAGATAAGGCATTCTTTAAGTTGGTTTATAAATTCAAATCGGATATTTTTTATATTATGAGGAGGCGGGTGCATTGCCTTATGAATAAAGATTTATAAACACAAACCGAGAACTCACCCTGTCCAAAAAGCCTAATAGTGCTAGCGAGCGCATCGAGCGAGCCGATATTTCACGTACTTCTGCATAGGAAACAGGGAATTACTTTTTATATTGGGTTACCGAATCAGAAAATTCTTATGCAATTACGAAACCTGTCCTTCTATTTTACATTTTTGTACCTGCAACGAATTTGTGAAGGTATTAATATAACAAATTTATATGAAAGTTAAGAAGAAAAAGAAAAGAATGCTCATGTACCACAAATATCTAGCATGAGGCTTACATGTTTACAGCCCCTCTATCGGGAATACTGCGTGCTGGCGAGTGAGAGAGCAAGAGCCTTTTTTTGAAGGGGGGGGGGGGGGGGTTGCATCAAAATTCTGAATTTTAAACCCCCAAACATTAAATCATTTGATGTTATGCTATTTGAAACATAACATATAATCTTTAAAAATATTTTGAAGTTTTTAACTAATTAAGGATATGGTCCGTGTTCCGTTTCTCATTCATTTATTCATTTATGATTTCATTTCTCCACTTTTGCCAGAACATTCATCACCTGGACTTTCAACTCCAGCTGCAAAGCGACCCGCGCATTTTCCGACGCCTGACCTCCATGCACCAAGACCTAACGGATCCGTGGAGGAAGCGCAGGACACTCCGCATGAATCATGTCTTCTTGTGCAACATGACCATGATTACACGCCCTCGCGAGAAATACTGAGGCCAGGTATTTTCTTTCTATAACCACCTCTGCAAAACCCGTTCCTCTTTCCTGAATCTGGTTCGCAAAAATATAATTCGTTCAAAATGTGCAAAACGATAGGTATATATCTTATAGAGGGGTCTCTATAATTATACCGGCCCAAATAATCTGAATTATATTTCTCCCGATTCATTATTTCTGTAGCATCTCTTTCCCCGGAAGAACGGTTAATGGAATGGAAAGTTACTCAAATAAGTGTTACACATTTGCAAGTTGCCATCTGCGCAAAATTATCTCGTCAAATAACTCTAGGGCTCACAAAGTTTTAGATCCAAGTACATTCCCGTTCAGGATTGATAAGCAACACTGTAACATACATCCAAATACATAACCGTTCAGGATTGAGAAGTAAAACTGCATGCAACATACATTTCTCTTTTTTTTTCTTGTTTCTTAATAATTACATGAACATTAAACACTTTATAAGCAATATCGAAATATTCCACAATGAAGTTTTGACACGGGAGTATTCGTATTCATCAAGATTAGCTTGAGCACATCGTATGTCTCACAGAAAAATAAACTATTATTAAAGCTTCTCTTCCTCAACTCAAAGGTGACGGTGAATTCGCAGAAGGAGAAAGATGTATATCGTCACCAAATGATCAAGTAGATGCTCACGTGCAGACAAACCTTCCGCCATCATCGCCATCATCATCTCTTCTAGACGCAGAACCATCAATGAGCATTGAACTCAACGATGAGCTTCCGTCTCTCTTTCCTGAATCTGGTTCGAGACCAACCACTGCAAAGGAGAGGGCTGTAGCGAGTGTCGAAAATTCGCAATATCGCCTCGCATTCAGACAATTATGTGGGAATTATCAGCAGCAAAGAAGGCACTGTTACAGGTCACGCAAGAGATGATCCGGGAAGAAGTAAGAAATTTTATTATAGGCTAGAGGGTGGGGGCACGGTCTATGCCTTTATGGATTAGTGTATATGTAATTCTAAAGAAATTGATACCAGTATCATCGATTTTGGTTGAACAATTTTCCTTCTACGCTTCTAGAGCGAGACGATATTATTTTATGAAATTAACGATTTTCAGGCAAGTCATGAGTCGGGAAAACGTTTCAATTTCTACGTTATTTAACTATTTGACTAAATTAGAAACCAAACATATGCTTTACAATTTAACTACAATAACGACGTGGTATTCGCATGTCTTTAGTCAATTTAAAGTATGATTGATTGTATTTATCAGGTGAAAGCCATTAAGCGATCCGGAAGCGCCTTGAGCCAGCCAGTGACAATTGGAAATGTCGCAGAATTCAGCTGGGAGGATCTTGTAGAGGACACCGAGAAGATTATGCCACTCTCAATCAGTTGCATCTCGGCAATGATGCTTCGGTCAAAGGGGCCAAGAGAGGAAGAACAAAAGGAAAGAAAGGCTCTCGGAGGTACAACATGTAGTACTGATAAGTGATAACCTGAATACATTTCACACTGATCATAGTTATGTACTTTGGGGGATAAAGCGGGGTCATTGAAAAGTAAGAGAGATTGTGGGCGCTTTCCTTCACATAAGAAATTATAAATTAACATTACACAGATAAACTAAACACATGCAAAAGGACAATTTAGTGTCGCACAATACGTAATTATGTAAATATATGATTTTGTGGCATTAAGATAGAGACGGGAGAAGTTAGAGGAACTCAACAACTGAATTAATATTTCGAATCTGATAGCCCTTAATTGGCAGTCCGAGGTTTTGTGTGTCATGTTATTGGACTTTTTTTTTGGGGGGGGGGGAGGGTACAACAACCAAATTCTGTTTCCCAAGCAATAATTTGCGGTGAAAAGTACTTTATACGCTTCTTATAAGAAAGATAATAACGTAAACGATCTTATTTTTCTTATCCATTAAAAGGGGACTATCCGATAAAGAGGCAAAGGAAATCATCGACCGCAGAATGGGAATTATACTAGCCATGGCATTATACACCCACTCGCCACGCAGCTTCCAATTTGTCCAGGCGACCATGGGAATAGAACTGTGGCGCCAAGGAGTGTCCCAGAAAGTCTTCCGGACGCTCAATCACAGTGGCATCACCATGGGAGCAGAGCGCGTCAGGTTCCATGTCGATAGAATGGCGGAAAATCATGACCAACAACTTAAAGAGTGGAAGTGTACAATTGAGGTGAAGAAATATAGGGTGTACTTGAGTCATACACCATTTTGAATATTCACAGTAATTAACAAAATTATGTACATCCATACTAGTCGTCTACTATGTTCTTTTTTCTGAAAGTTGTTCGTATTAAAATCTATAAAGCTCTTTATTCCCACAGCTCGTCCCCTTAGTAAGAACTTGGCAGTATCGAGATATAGTTTGAGGAAATGACCGCTTCCTCTTGTAGCAATGTATGACTTTTTTTTTACTCTAGATAACACGAAAACACTAAAAAAAAAAATCGGTGTTTCCTTCTCAATTAATATTATGCTGAAATGAATTGACATGTGGATAATACGAAATCCCTCTCTCCTAAATTGATCAGGAAGCGCCGAGCATGACAATACGTCGGAAGCTAAAGTTCATTACCGGTCCTCCTACATTTGGACTCTGTATTGACAACGTGCAGAAGGGATGTGAAGCAAAACATCAAGGCAGAACACATAGCAACAAATTCCTCCTTCAGACGATGTGCTACGCGGCAAGGGACAGGGTGCCAGCTTCTTCGTCATCCTCGACAGTGAGCGATGCAGAGGACTTAGACCCGTTTAGCTTCTTGCCCTCACCGGAAGTCTTCAACCGCCAGCGAATGCGCTTAGTAGATGTGGTATCGAACATCATGGGGAGGCATATGGGCTTTTTAGAGAGCTTATCTCCTGACCTTCCATCACACAAGAACACGCACAAACAGCTGCCATGGCTAAGAAGTCTGAAATGGTGAGAATTTGACCAGGGGTGCAGCTATAGAGGCCTTATTCAATATACAACTCACAGTCTTTTTTTAATTTGTTTGTTTTAACTTGAATCTGAATTATAGTGCCCGATTTGAGTACTTCAAATTGTATGCCTTAGTTGTTTATCCAGTACCAACTTGACAAATTAAATGTTCACTTCGCGTTGATAATGTAATATCTAATGATTAGAAGTATAACTTTAAACTACCTTCATACTGAGAGAAACAGGAAAATAGTGGGCATACTGCTATAAGTTCAGATTATATTATCAAAGAAAAATAGATGTTGACATTCAGATAATAATTACCTATAATACAGGTAACAATTGGAGTTGTGAACGCCAATCCTAGTACCACGCAGGGGACAATTTCAGTCCTGGAGCGCCTCCAGACCTATGTGCCTGTTACCGAAGGAACACCAACACAGACCCTCGTCAGTGGCGACGGGCTGACAATCGAACGCATATTACACGCCCAGAGAGCGCGAAGTAACGGGGAACGATGGGAGGACAGACTCGACGCATTCTTTGCAACACCTCAGGAGTTCCACAAGGAGATCCTCCTATTGCAGGTCAGTTTGAAAGGAAGAACATTCTCACTGGTGCAGCCCAATATAATTCTTAAGTGAGATGATATTCGAGTCTAAAAGTCATGTTATCATCTTAATTGGAGGGTTAATAGCATGGGCGTCATGCCCCCCCCCCCTCCCACGGTCTTGTTAAAATAATGCCTACATGGACCACAGTAAATACGTGTTGGCAAATTACAATTGATCAAATAAAAGAGTTTTCACCGTCTTATATGACCTTTTATGCTCTGTGTCTCAAAACGTGAATGACAATGTCGATTAGGAAAAATTATATTGCAGTTCAATAAAAAGATAGGGTTAGGTGTCAAATTCTCTTCATTTGTCGATTAATCAAAACAGGACGTGTAAATTGCAAAGTCAGAGCCAGAAACTGAAATGATCGCTTGTAAATGATATCATTGAAAAATATGTCATAAATCACGTTATTCAGATATATTGCCAATCTTTATAATAGGACTCGAACAATGTGTTCTTCAGAGGTCAAAGTATTTCTGCACGAGGAACACTTGCACAACTGAAATGCGACTTCAATCACCATTCCTTCAAAAAGACGTGATGCAAAATGTTCAGCATGTCTGGGATATGTACGAGGTAAGCCGTATTTGTGTGAGTGTGTGTATGTGTGTGTGCGTGTGTGTGTGTGTGTGTGTGTGCGTTTGTTGCTTTTGCTTGTGTTCATGTGAAGGGGGGAGGGGTGTTGATGAATTTCCCTCAAGTAACTGAAATTGGAGAAAGACGTTTCAAAATGTGGATTGGAATGGCGACAATTATTCAAGATTAAAGCTTATACTGACAAAAATGATGATGGAAATGTCAGTAAAAGGAGAAAGGGGGGGGGGGGGGGGGGTTACGATGTTTTGATAGTTTAAGAATGATCCCAGCATAACTTAAAAGTCACATTATAATAATCATTTTTATAATTTATGCAGTTCGTGACCGAGGCGTACACTCTCCTTTGTGCATTGAAGTTCTGTGGAACGTCATCCCTAAACGACATCCTGATAGTTTCCCTGCTAAAGGAACGACAGAGGAACAACTCCAATGGGTAAAGAGTGTGGCACAACAAGTTGTGGACTACATATACCAGGAGCCCGATAAGTCATCAGTTCAAGTAGCTGCAGAAGCATACAAGAATGAGGCCTCTGAAGGAACAGATGATGCACTAGGCTATTGCCTCTGCAAATCTGGTAGGCATGTCCATCAGTACCAGTATCTATTCTTTTGCACTTTTAACTGAATATGCTCCCGTTTCATTATATGATAAAAGCTTCCAAAATCAAGTGACAATTAATGCCATACCTAATGGTAAATAAGTTACAAGCTGAATTGTACACTATATCGATTTTTTTCCAAAGCCATTACTAACATAATTATCTTAAACTGCATTTTAAACCTCCCAAATTCGTTTTGGAGACGGGCGTTGCATTTTAAAAGTGGACAATAGAAGAAAAAGAAGATATCCTTCAAACACATATCACTCTATCAGTTAGGGGATGAATTTAATAATGTTTTCTCTAACTTCTGTTGAAAGAAAATTGAGTTGTATTCGACAAGACTGATACATGTTTTTCCAACCTTTTAAAATAATTAATACAGAAAAGAATGACGACATGGTGCTGTGTTGCAGTTCAACATGTCACAAGGCTTGGTTTCACCTTAGTTGTGTTGGGTTGACAGCTGCTCCAGACAAAGAGAAAGACTGGTATTGCAGCGCCGACTGTGAGAGTGGTCCGAGTTACATCTACTGTGTGTGCCAGCGGAAAGTCGATCCAGAGGGCAACACAAACATGGCGCAGTGCGCATTGAAAGGAAACTGCAGGGGTCATGAATGGTATCACCACAGATGCATTGGTCTTCAGTTGACTGATCTCTTACCCGGTAAGAATATTGTAATTGTTCATAGTTACAAGGTTTCAGGAATATTATAAATACACAATTTCAAATATTAACATTTTAGCAAGTTTGGATAACCCACTAAATAGAACTAATCCTGCAACGTTTGGTGTCCCTATCTGGATAAAACTCTACCAGAATCTGCGATATGCAAGCCAAAACTCTATTCGTGGACTATATATTCCATATTCCCATTTTTTCCATGGATGTCAAAAGTCTAGTTGATGAGGTTCGATCATAAATTATACAAGCATCTTATTAGCCCTAACCGTACCTTAGAATAAGAAGAGGGAACAAATTTTCACAAATCCATTAGTTCCAATGCATTCCATATATATATCTTCGCAGAGAAGTGGTATTGCAGTGAAGAATGCGCCCTTGATTCTCAAAACGACGACCATGTGCTGAACCACAGTAGAGCTCTCGTTCTGGAAGGATTGCGACATCTAGCCAGGAGAGCAGCAGTTCGGGCTGGAAATGGACCAGTCATGGTTGAAGACTGGAAAATCGATCTCATAACTTTCTGGTCAAAGAGACACCCAAAGTACCTCATCAATGCCCACTACTTTTTAGCATGTGAGTCTGGAATTTGAAGACTTATAAGATTTTACATTGATAAGATATTCATTTGACTCGATGCGAGAATAACTGACAGGACAAGACTTCATGACACTCACGATAAACTTATTATTATGTGCCAAAAATATATTCTGTGTGCCACATCATCACATCATCTTTTAGACCCACTTCCACTTGAAATGCACATAGAATACGTCCGTTTCATTTGTGATTAGGTGTACTAGACAACGAATCCTCCAGGATGTGCATATTGTGAGTTTGGGGATAAACAGATTAAGCATTGTTTAAGAGATAGGAGATTTGTGCCATTTGCCGAAAGAAGGACGCTGGCAAACACACAATTAATAAAGTGTATACTGATGAACGGTCATAATGATGGCATGTGCATTCAAACTAATAGTGACCTAGCTAGTTAACGTTAAAGGGATGGTGCCCATGCGATCCTTTGAACATCATGAAATGATCCTCGAACGAGGGGTTTGAAAAGTAGAAAGTATTTCCTTGGTCATGTTGGTGAAATGTTGGTTTTAGATTTCGCAAATTGTTTTTTCATGGCATCAGGTATCGGTGGATTTGCTCCTTCTGACATCAGGAACAATTTGATCTGGAACAGAGTCATCAATGTCACTGGCAAGCCCGGAGGAAACATAGGGATGGACCTTGGTACTGAGCACATTAACATGGACTACAAGGGTATGTCAGTTGCAATGTTTGACGCATTTTGCGTTGTGCGTAGGTGACGTGATATGCAATTATAAATCAAGGTTGATTTGATCTTCTCAACAATTATATTTTAACTGTTTTTTTTTCTGTATCAATTTTTGCAGGTATGATCGACTTCGCTCATGGAAATGTGACTGAGAAACACGCGCAGAGATGTGCCAAGATGTCAGGACCATTTGGTAGGTACCTGGATATCATGTTCAGTGATGCCGGGATCGTCTCCATGAAGACGCCAACTAGGAAGAAAGCAGAGGATGTATACAAACAAGATGTTGCATTGTTTGTGGATGAGAACGATGGATTTGGACTGTTTGAATACTTGCCCTTCAGACAACACAAAGGCTTTGAAGGGTTCGACCATAAAGAGGTGTTGCGAATCCAAAGAACCTTGGTAAAAAGCTGAAAGCACTTTCTACGAGAATGGATGCACAGCGTCGCAGTGTTAAATTGTGCACTGACTCATAGAAATGGATACATGCTATGGGTCCCGTATTACTTAGCACTGTCGCAAACTGAGCAGCATGACATCACCTGTACATTGTCCTTTTCCATGCCATGCACGAAGAGCGTGTTCAACACCGATTTCCGGATGCAGCGGGATGATTGGACAAGGTCCCTCATGTCTTCATCAACCCATCTCTTGTTGACTGAAAAGGGTGGCAGATACATAATGGCTTTTCCGGGTCTTCCATCCCTCGCGCATCGGCCTGTTTCTTGCCAATAGCAGAGGACATCACTAGGGCATCCCCAGTGGATAACCTGATCAATGTCGGCGATGTCGACACCCAAACCGAATGCTATTGTTGCTACAACGCAGCGCAGCTTAGAACCTTCGGTGGAAAAGTTACGACATATTCGTTCCTGACTCTTTGAGTCCGTTGATGCGTGGTACATTTCGATCAGTCTACTTTCCACACTGCAAGACTGCCCTGGTCCTGGAGCATGGGCGGACTCGGCGAGGCTTTCGTTGAGCCATGTGTAGAGTTCAGCAACGTGGTCGATTTGTCTGAAAGAACAATACTTAGTGACATTATTAAGGATATTGAAGCTAATCCACGTGTGCCTCTTTTAAGATCCAGTCAACAATAGTGAAAGTGATATAAATTGTAACTGAACGGAAAACCGTTTATTGAGCAAAGTAACGATTAACCGTAACTCCTTATGAAATTGACCCCTTATAATGTGAACATAATTCTTTATATTGCAAAACGTTAAACGTAAGAATGAACGCATCGCTGTCATAAAGATTCGCCTAAAGTTTTGACATACTAGTTAATTGAAAATGAAAACCTTCATAAAACTTAATTCCGTAAGAAAAATGAAAATTGCGTTTTAAAATTTATTTACCGTGCATAAATGATGGTTTTTGCAGCATCGACACCCTTCTCCTTTAATTCATCCAAGTACCATCCAATGGCTTCAAACTTGTCCTTCACCGGAACCACTGATAGATGAATGTTTGGTCTGTGGATAGAACAATTAAAGGTACATGAACTCAGTCATATCCACAGAGCTATTCATATATTCCTTAAAAGTCTCCTTACACACAAGATTTCATTAAATGTCCGTATGTAGCCTAATAGTTTATGACATTATGACTCTCTGCTGTAGACAATTAATGTGCCTCAACTGATAACGAGTATTACACAGGTTTCTGTCCGATTTAAAGTTCTGTCAATTCCCTTATGATTCATTTATGATATTCAAAAGGGCCTATCCGAGTAATTATGAAACCCTGGACCCTGTGGTATAAAAGCTGATATCAAACCCAATTCAGCAACTCAAACATAAGTCTCGAAATTCGCGATTTTGATTGGCTAATACCCTGATACCGGACTCATGTTTGAATTCCTAACAAACAAAACAAAATATAACAAATAAATAAATTAAATGAAAGAGAATAATAACAATGAAAGTAACAACAATAATAGTCATCGACATCATAATAATGATAATTAAAAAATAATAATAATAATAATAATAACAACAATAAAAATAATAATAATCTAATGTTAATAAATGCATAAATAAATACATAAAGATATTGACTGCATTTTACTGATATTTTGTATCATGCAGAATGTAGATTTGCGAGCGCGCAAGTTCTCCTTCCGCCCCCTGTTGAACCCTGTCCCTATTAAAATCTTTGATATACCCCTGATCACTCTTAACCATATTTATTATTTATAAATGTTCCTAGTCGCAACCCTGCAGGGCTGTATTCTTATTTTGTTTTTGCTGTCTGATTTTCATTTTCCTTTAAGATTTCTCACATAATTATTATTACAATAAGGGAAGAGAAGTTCAGTAGTAGATACTATGTATGTATACTATGATCATGATCAATTGACTTGAAGAAATCATTAATAATGATCATTCACATTAACTGCTTATGATGATAAGGTATAACCAACCTGTTGGGAATAGCGGCGAATATTTCTACTTCTTCCCTGCGGAGATTCAGGTTTTGAAGTATTTCTGTGACCATTCTGTTTGTTGCCGTGGCTGTAAGAAGCATTATAGGGCATGCCAGCCTGGATGTCAAAGATGTGGTCCGGAGGTACTCCTCCCTGAATGTAAGACCCCTGTAAGATGAACACAAATGATTGGTAAAATTGACTCGTTTGACCTATTTACCTATCAGTGAATGTTGTGAATTTGATAATGTGTAATTATGGTTTATAATTAGTGTCTTCATGTGAAAGTGCACATCCCACTGTGCATGAGTGAAGTAAACTGAGCTCAGAAAACGTAGCTCCTTGTTAATATTTATGAAAATGACATTGGTGCAGAGTATATGTATAGGCCTTCATTATGTAAACGATGAAGAGGAAATACCTATTTTGTCTTATATGAATATGTCACATTTTGAAGGCGCATTTTGCAAACTCGCTTGCTGTTTAAGACTTTCACGCAGCTTCATAATGCAGAGCTATCTTGAATGGGCCCATGTAATCACATGATTAGCAGAAACAAAAGTGATAAGCTTTTAAAAGACATGTATTTTGTATGATAATGGCTTGAAATATATAAATAATTTTCAAGAACATGCCATTTTGTAAAGCAGTGAACCTCATCTAGCACCAGCAACGAAATCCTGTTTTGAAACTTCCGCACCCATTGCCACCACTTAGGGGACAGGATGGCCTCCGGGGAAGTAAAAACGAGGTCTGTCCCTCCATTCATCAGGTCTGTTTAATAAATGAAGAAATAACAGGAACGTTGTGATCGATGCATTCATGTCAAATTCTATCGAGTGCATTCTGTATATAAACACGTGAAATAATCACATCCCACATCTATTCCACTTGTATTTCTTATCAACAGATACAACAAGAACTATATTGATATCGGGTGTACATAGAGGACAACGCCATGCGTTTTACATCTGTGGTGTTAATTCAACACCCAATGGTGTTATTCTAACATTTTTGGTGTTATGTCCAAACTCTAAGGTAGTAATTTTAATACCTGAAGGTGTAGTCCTCTACTAAAACCGACTGGTGTCAATTTTAACACCCCAGTTTTTACAGTGTATGTCGTCTATCTATTTTATTGTACATCGGATTTGATGTTTTGCATTATCACTTCAATAATAATAATGTTATACACTATTACCATATATTTAACCATAACTGTGGCAAGAAGAAGCACTATTTGTTGTGATGTAAATTATGGTAATGCTATTACGCCCTACCTATACAAGTGATGACGATCCTTAATGTATAATTTTATTGCATCATTTGGGTAAAGAATTTTCTACCGAGGAGAATGATACTAATTAGATCTTTGAATTTGATTGAGTAGTGTTGATTCATGTCGTTTCTTTAAATAAAGTCATTTTCAAATTTCGAATGTTCGGGGGGAGCCCATTGATGCATGCAAACAAAAGAAAAACTGAAATCGGAAAACGGACGCATGTTACACGCCATTCCCGACACAAGTACTCCTATATATTGGTCGCTAAAAGCATGCGAAATTTGAAAATGATTGTATTAAAAGAAACGGGCATAGAATCAAAATTACTGAACCATTTACAACAATCTTGGCATCATTCTCTTTGGTCTTTGGTAGAAAATGATTTATCCAATAATGTAAAACCAAATATGTAGCTTTTGAATTAAGGCAAGCATACTGAAAAATCTTCGTTCCACTTTATTTCTGGGACACCTGGTATAATCCGCTGTATGACCCACAACGTGTAAAATCTCTCGTTGCTGTTTGAATTACCGTTTTCAGTCTCCCTGTCCATGTCATGACCTGAATGGCCAAGAATGGCCGCAGTTCTGATGCCAAGATTCTTCCATCTGCGCACCTGGTCCAGCATTAGACTTTTAAGCGGACTTACTACGAGGGTTATGTGTGTTTTCTGTGGATTCAGCTGTAAAAAAAAAAAAAAAGAAGAAGATTAATGCATGCACAGGTTTTAGTTTATCATACATTTGTAAAGGTAACTATATAACTGTGTTTGTTAGTTATATATTTTAGACAGTGAATATGAATGTTATTAGTTTCTTCAATTTTCTTTTTGGTTAAATATAATCATATTCACTATGCTGCAGGATGGGAATGGGAGGGGGGGGGGGGGCTGGTCCCACCAATCTTATTTTATTGATTATTATTATATCTTTAAGTGATCATTTTAAGACCGATTGTGATTGGGACAAAACCAGTACATTTTCCAGCAGCTCTGCCTAATTTTGAAACCTTAATTTTATATTTTATTTTCATTCATTTATGTGTGTTATTGTTTGTTTTTTTGTATTTGTTTTTTTTTTTTGTTTTTTTTGGCTGGTCTTGCATCCACATAATTATGGGAAGTATGCCGTTCCGTTCCTTATTTGGGCCTGGTATCTCATTGCATGATCAGACGGACTTTTTAAGGCCCGCTATCCGATGAATGTATACTGTATGCATGCAAATAAAATAATGATCTGAAATTAGACCAGCATGAATGAATCTCGATCGTCTCATTCCTTTTTGCATTCATGTAAAATGAGTGGGTCGGGAGCACCTAACCCGTGGCGTGCATATACTTATGACACATTTGGAAAAGATTGTGGAGGTTGTATAACTCCCCCCGGGGGGGGGGGGGGGGGGGGGGGGGACTGTTATTTTGACGGGGGTGTGCCGCTACCAATTCCAAAACGGAGGGGGGGGGGGGGGCTAAGGAGCGGCAAAGAAGATCAAAACGATGGCCTTGAGAACGGCCTCCCCCAAAAAACAACTACAACAACACAAAATGAGAGTTTACTTTACACCCCTTTACACCCATGACAGAGCCTTATTCCATCAGGATACGTGCAAGAGACCCACCTCTCCGACAAGCAAACGAACAAACTAACAAAAACCTTGTTGTTCAACTTGTTGGTGATTTTTTTTTCTTCAAAAAATAAATAAGTGAGGTGGAGAGGTAGGTAAAAACCAACAAACGACTCCAAAACAAACTGACAAGAAAAATGAAAGGTCTCACATCGACTAAAACACCAAAAAGTCGCATATAATCTTAAAAATACAAGTTAAACCTCAAATCGTATATAGGAGGGGGGACATTTGATATTTTGTCCCCCTCTAAAAAAATCATGAAACACTGGCAAAAAAAAAAAAAAAAAAAAAAGGTCAAACATACCCCTAGTTTGTATATATACGGCAATGCCTTAATATTAACTTATACAAAATCATATTAAACGGCGCTTGTTTTCTGTTGCATGTTCCATTCAAGAAAGCTGATTAACAAAAAATATTAAGACAATAAAAAAAACGACAGCTACATTTAAAAACACAATATGCCTACTTTGTTCAAAAGTGGTGCGTGGAGGGCATAAATCAAACTTTTTCCGTATCCAGTGGGAAGGATCCCCATGGTGTGATTTCCTTTGGCAGCGCTTATGAGCATGGACTCCTGTTTTTGTTTCAGTACAAAAGTACTTCCGAGCACATCATCCACAACTTCTTTGAGCATTCTCGTTTCCATGGCAGTTTCTACGTACGCTGAATAATTTCTGCCTGAATCATGAATGAATCTGGGCGATTACGCTATAAATTTACATTGCACACAGTATAGACGTCGCGTCGTCTGCTACAGCAGTTGCTTCCGCGCGTGCTACTCGGGCGATCTCGTCACGTGACTTGACCTTCACAGAGTTGCGATTACCTTCCGGTTCATATACAGCGATTACATGAGATCGAGCCCCATAGGACTGCACACAACTTTGTTCGCTGTGTGAAGGACTTTACTGATAAAAAGGCAGGATTAGGTGAGTTTTTAACATTTTTATTTAAAAATAAATAGAGCTGCATGAAGCTCATGTAATACCGAACACCCAGAACACACTCCCAAGGTGATAAAGGTTATGATAGAATAGATATTCGTGTCGTCGGCAAATGTGTAGGGGGCTCAGCGGCTTTTTGGAGCAAGCGGGGTACATCCCCGAGCTTCGCTCGGGGATGTGTATATTTAGATTAGTACTAGACTTAGGTTAGGCCCCTAGTAGAAAACCCCAAGGGCAGGGCTAAACTTTTTTTTTTTAATGCTGACCTAATTTTTGTGTATGACAATAAGTTATCATTTTCTTGAACTGGAGAGTTAGAGATGCACTGGTAATTATCAGCACTACTAATGCGCAAAATCAAAATAAAGAACTTACCGGAATCTGAGCTAGAAGTTTCGCCTTGATCAGCGGTAGCTGACGTGCTGGCAAAGTAGTCCGACAAGACATCCGCTAAGCCTGGCATGGCCATGCCACACGCCGATGCTTCGTTCATCATAGTAGCGACGGTTTTGTCGTCCAAAACCTTCTTTTTCCCCGACATCGTGAGGATCACTCGGTCTATAGACCCTCCGATTACGAAATTATTACTGTATTTTCCGATAAAACACTCAAATATCGTAAGAAATGAAGAAAAACCGTGGAAATTCCGTGAATGAAAACGATCGCTGAACAAACCAAAACAATGTGTGCATGACGTCATAGGGACTGATTGCCGAATGAAAAACCGGGATTTGGGTCACGTGGGTGGCAACGCACTTTTGTTTGCTTCTGAGTGACAGATTTTGAGAAATGATGTCATCTCCGATGGCAATTTTCATTGGTTGTTTAACTTAAGACAGCCCCCTTAATGCCTTATTTGGATTTTCCAGGCTTTCCTCTTTCTTTTGGTACCAGACACGCTAGGGATCCACTCAACAACGGAAAATTATCATCAAAAATAGCAGGCGATAATTTGGGGAAATTTCGGTGTTTCGATCTCATTGTTTTAACTAATTTGGCTTTGAAGAAAAAGGCGTTCATGATTACTAAAAATAAATAAAAATACTTTTAGATTCCCGATGGAGTTCATTTTTTTTCCATAATAATCTGGAGAAGTTGTACTATCCGGCCATTTAAAAATCTTATGTTGGTCCCTGAGTTCAAAATTCTGTATTTTCAGGCCGTACAGCACAATGGGATTTGCCGAGAAGCGTCGGGTTTTGCCGTAGCGGGTCACATATATGTATATTACAAGTATGTTATCGCTTCATGTGACAGAAAATATCTTTAGGAAGGAATTTGAATATGATTAGACATTTTAAAGATCCAAAGTGGATTAAGATTTTGAATAAACATAGTTCGGACAATTCGTAAGTTTTCAAGAGACCTTCAAGAATACCCATTGGCAAGAATTCATGTTTCAAAATTTAGAATCTTTACCCTAGATGCACCCCCACCAACAGAAAGAAAAAAAGAAGAAAAGAGAGTAAAAGTAATCTGGTCAAAAAGTGTGGTGGGCTCACAATTTAAAATTTGTCACCTGATTTGATTGAATCTGATTGTGTGTGTGTGTGTGTGTGTGTGGTGTGTGTGTGTGGGGGGGGGGGCGGCTATCTAAAAAACAAACAATTGTAATCGTATATAAAGAACAGCAGACGAAAGACCAATTTTACAGTATATTATGGCACATGTATACACAGCCTACTCGCAACTCTTGACACATTTGATGATAGACATATTACAGTGGTTGTCAATGTTGAACACACTAATGTAAAGTGTTCTATTACATATTTATACAATGTCTATTAAAAAGGCAAAAAAATGTTTCATAAAAAAACAACAAACTAACAATAGTAAAAGGTTGTAGATTTGGAATGATTATTAGTCAAGGTGATAACATTTTGAAAGACATGAATACAACTTATACAAGAAAGGCAATTTCAGTATGTATACTATACACGCTTGAAAATAACACAATTGAAAGCACACTAGAATATCACTTTTTTGTTCTCCAATGTGAGCAAGCTACCTATATATTTCTGATCTTTTAAATAAAAGAATATTGGTCTTCTCTAAGACAATTAAAAGGCACATGTAAATCATGGTGTTGCTTCAGGCCATTTAATGATAGTATCAGGTTCAGGTTCATCAATATAATTCATGGCAGTCAGAGACCATATATAACATGTGGTTTCAGAACACAATGATAACTGATTTAAAAAAAATCTAAATAAGTTTTCAAATAGCATCAAAAGCGAATGATCATTTTCAGAAATTCCTTTTTGTTACAGAATGTTTGACTTAACAAGTTAAAAATCCCATAGTTTACAAGTTGTGGAGCATGGAATGCTTTCTTTTCCTGTTCTTTTCCTAACGGGATGGGGGTCGTAAGCATGCTTTACCCTCCTACACATCATCACATGTAGGCTTATTCGCAATTTCGCATGCAATAAGTAGACAAAATAATCAACATATCTGTTTCTCTACTTCAGTTACTCTGATCAACACCATGATTTACTGTACCTCTAATACTTTTAACAAGTACATCAATGCTAATTCCAACTAAGCAAATTAAAGGGCAGAGGTATTTTAATTGTACCGGCCCTTCATAATTCAGAACGTACAAGGAACACCAACACAATTTGTTCTTTGAAATAAGCTGGATTCATTTCCTACTGAAAAGGGCCCCTCAAGATTCCCTTGTTTCCTTCCGTATTTTCTCAACACTGGTCATGCGGACAAAGACGGTGCAATGCATCATGGGCCTCATGAACTCCGTTGTCCCGGGCAAATTCCAGAAGAGTTCTTGCTTCCCTGTCAAAAAGATGAAATAAAGTTCATTGATTGAGCCACTCATGGTAAAGATGATGTCTGAATTTGCAGATGGTTTGAAAAAGAATTCAGATATGCGGGCGGTATCTTGGCTAAAACAAGATTTTCTCAATGTTATTAGAAATCTTCATCAGAATTGTATTTTATTGACACCGTTAAAAATGCATTGTAAAATGAGTAAATTACGCATATATACAAGTAATTTCATTCCAAAAACTTTGTTGCCCAGTTAGTTTAGATAGATTTCATGACATCATTTTGCCAATGTATTTGTAATCCCACTTTCAGGATGACTGATATTTTGGGGAAAATAAAATATGTAGTACCAGTCGGGAATTCATTTGCAAAAATCATACTCTATCTGCTATATCATAATACACTCTTAGTGAAACTATTTGGAATCAAAAGAAAATGTTTCCTTCACCCTTGCAAAGCAAAGAATAATGTAGTACAGTATTTTGTAAATATCTTTGTGATGTCGAACTTACTCTTTGTCCTTGACATCTGTATTGTAACCATGGAGATGACCTATGGCCAGGTTATGAGATGCATGGGGATGACCCTTGTCAGCTGCAACCCTGACAAATATGAAACATGACTTAAAATGTCAATTATCAATAAATCATATTAAAGTGTCAATTGAATCATGTTATGAAGTTGTGTATTTTAAGTCAATATTATAATTGGAGATGTACACTTCCAAGTCATTTAAATAAAACTATATAGATCTACACAATAATAAAGGAAATGAAGTCAATTTGTTGTTTCATTTATTAGAATGCAATAACATCCTAATAAACTTCAACAACATAAAAGAATAAAAGCTGTTTCTATCCATACACAATATTAATTTCCATACATCTATGCGTGCCATGTACAATAGTTGTCTACAATAATAGCTCTTAATTCAGGCATTAGAATTACAACACTCAGTCACATGAAAATCATCGATAGCAAAGTCAAACAAGCATTACACAATTCTTTACCTGACTAGTGATTTACTTTCATCAATTGCACTCAGAGCAACATTTTAGCCATAAAATCAATTTTAAATGTTTGAAAAAAGATAGATGTAACATGAGAGCAGAGATGTAATAATACCTGAACCATTGCATAGCCTTGTCCTCATCCTGCTTGGTTCCTTCACCCCAGAGTAACCTTTGACCCACCATGTGTGCGGCATGAGCTTGGCCCATGTGAGCGTAGGCGTGTGTGACGTGAAACTGCAGGTTGTCCATGTAGTAGTAGGAGTAGTAGATGAAGCATGCTACAAGTACTACAGCCAGGATCTAGAAAGTGAGATATGATGGAAAGTTGGAAAGGGTCTTTTTTCCAGATTTTCTTCGCCAAAATTGAGCTTCGGTTGAAATTCTTGCAGCCGTATTTTTAACTGTTACTGTCGACGGATGATGTCATTTTCCTTCATATGCAGTAACAGTTTAAAATACGGCTGCGCGGCTGCAAACAAGACCCTTAAATGCATCATACAGTCAATCTGGTAAGTGGAACCGATGTATATTTAGCCTACATTACTATGTAGACCTTTCTAGGCCTAATTTTCAAATATAAATGCATCGGATATTAATCCGCTAAAATTTAGTATTTTGGGCAATTTTTTGTGGCCAAATATGGCACAACTTTTGCACCAGAGACCCTTTGGTCGGCTTCTGTCTCTAAAGAGAGGAGCCGACCCTACCCAATTAAGAGGCTAACGAACGAAAGAAACTTTCTGGCTTATCCCTGGTCAGAGTCAGACTGTCCATTGTCATGATACATATAAAGATAACAAACAGATGAATGTGCAGAAACATTGCATTTTATTTAACACCATTCTCAACATAATACATTGCGCATGAGCCATGAAACTGGTATTGGGAGATATTGTATGATTGTACAACGCAACATTGCAGTTGACGAAAGTGCAAGCTCACCTCCATTATTGTGGTGAGCCAACTGTCTGGTTTTTTCCGACGAGCGAGATAAACCTTCCCTGCATACGGCAATGAAGGGTCTTCCTCGGGTCCCGACTCATCCGTAAAAGCATATTTTTCTTCTTCTTCCTTAAAATTATCCTTTCGACCGTCATCATCATACTTGTCGGCCACGAAAACGTTCCTCGCCCGGAGACCGTCTTCAAATACCTGCGAAAATTTAGCCATATTGTTTACGAAGCGCTTGGCAATCAATATTTGTGTTAGTCTTTATTACAGCCGTTTGTAAAAAAAAACCAGGAGCGAAGTCGAGTCTGAATGTTTAGAGAAGCCGAAGCAAAAGTGGTCTTAAAAAGGAACTATTGACAAAAATCAACTTTGGTAAGTGTATTAATAACTAATCAAGCAATAATGCAAGCTTATCCTTACAGTAAACGTCATAATGACCTCATTTTAAACCAGTGCTGCAAGTCCAAGTGATAAGTGTGCCCCGCATACTAAAATAGGTGTTAGTGTTATTGTCTTTTATTCAATTGAGTTTTTGATCCAAATAGGCTAATCTTTTAGCGTATTTTCTCTCAACCCAAGCAAGAGAAAAATTCATGTATGAAATTTGAAATAAAAACTATAGATTTTAAGGCTACTTAGGATGTTTAGGAAGAAGAAGTAATAATCAAGAAGAAGAAAGGGGGAGAAAAAAGATTAGAACTAGAAACGGTAGAAGTTCGGTAGAGAACAGTCTGTAGAAGAAAAAAAGAAATTAAAAGAAAGGAACTGAGATTGAGAAAGTATGTTGGATGAACCTAATGTACATTCGTAGCATTATTAATCGGTATTTTTTTTCTTGAATATTTCAACTAGTTACCTTGAGTTGTAGTTGGTATGTCATGACCAAAATTGACACAGCAACACATGGATGGTTCTGTGAGTGAGTTACATTAACTTTGTTGTATGAAAATTTTAGCTACAGTATAGTCCTGATCAAGTATATTAATACTTGCATTTAATTCCTCTTTCCAGATAATGGCAAGCGCTAATCTCAAAGCATTTGTTTCGGAGAAGGACCTGACGGAGGAGCGAGAGCGTAGG
This sequence comes from Strongylocentrotus droebachiensis, assembly GCA_035222895.1. Classification (NCBI taxonomy): domain Eukaryota; kingdom Metazoa; phylum Echinodermata; class Echinoidea; order Camarodonta; family Strongylocentrotidae; genus Strongylocentrotus; species Strongylocentrotus droebachiensis. The sequence continues at coordinate 7,691 of JAVYIG010016468.1, read as the reverse complement.
CAAGAAGAATGGGATAAAGTTCGTACTGCAGACCAACCAGAAGGTTTAAATCAATTGCTTCTTATTTTTGTTTTCTCCAGACGACTAAAGCTCTTTCCTCATCAGCTTAATAACTTCTGTTTTACTGAAGTGTGTTAACTTGTTATGACAACAAAATTGAAGCCCCAGGGTGGATTTACATGTACACTCGGCATTGTAGAAAAGATTTTGGATGTGTGAATTTGTGTATTTTTCAATAATTTTTTTCTCTCTAATGAACTATATGTTAGTTTTCTCGTATGATCTGTAACAAAAAAATCTTGATGCATTGATAACAATGCAATGTTAACAAGAAGAAGAAGGGAAAAAAAGGAAATGATCAATATCGCATCTAAGAAAGTATAATAAGTTGTCAGAGTAATAACCTACTTTTGTAAAATTGGTATTGTTATAACAAACATTATCCAGCTGAGCATTTTTCTGACTAGTATCGGTAGCATAAACTCTATGACTGCATATACGTAAATCATCATTTTATTTAATGTCTTTGATGTGAAATTTTTCTCTTGAATCCTTTCACAGAATGTCCTGAAGAGGAGTATGACCCTCGATCTCTTTTTGAAAAGCTGCAAGATCAGAAGGAGAAGAAGCAGTCAGATTTTGAAGAACAGTTCAAATTTAGTGAGTATTTCTTTTTACATGTACATAAGAATTTGTGCAATTACTACTACTACAGTGTATTATTTTTGTTTAATCTTTTGTCAGTACTCTGTGTATTGTCCCAAGTGAATGTATCATTTAAAGGTACTATGTCCCGTTTGCAGGCCGAAATAATTATTAGGACACTGCTAACATTTAAATTTCACCGATAGGACATATTCATAATTCCTGCAAAGTTCTACAGAATGTTGATGTTGGCTGCAAATGGGACATAGTGTCTTTAAAGTTGAACTTCAAAGAAAATCACAAATATGTCAACTAATGTATGACTAGAAACTGGTAAGCTAACAGATGGCCATCGTACAAGTTTTAGGTCAACTACATATCGGGTGATTTATAAAAATACAAATACAACCACCGGCATAGCAGCTGGGATATACAAGAGATTCGCGGAAAAATAAAGATGTTTTAATGACGTCACTATATGGACCAATACTGCCCAAGCAGACGACATCCCATAGAGAATGAACATAATTGCAAAGCTTTTATTTGTCAAATTATAATGAGTTTAGTGTATATAAATGTGATGGCATGTCAAACCATTCAAAAGGGGATATGACCCGATTCCGATAACTAAAATCTTTTGCTTGTAAATACACAGGATAGGGGTTAATTAACAGTCAAAGAAACCAGACTTTCGAATTGAAAACCCCCGGAACGATGTTGAGGACGGCATTTGTTCCCTCTTGAAACGCTGAACATACCGCGGTGTGTCCAGCTGAATATTCAATGGCATCTTATTTTGTTTACAAGCGACAAATTCCTTTATTTTTGTATCGCTGCATTTGTCATCAAAATAAAACCATGTGCGGGGTTAAGAGTGAGGCAATAGATTATACATTTAGCCTGACGGTAGTGGAGTAAGAGAAAGAACTCAAGAAAAGATGAAAACACAGGCACTGAAAATGTGTGAGATGTCATGGGACATCCTCTGCTTATGCAAGTCATGTCCATACTGTGATCTCACGCATCTCAGCAGCGTTCGGGGAGCTCTTCAGGTGCTATGCCGGGGCTGTATTTAAGCGTTTTATAATTTATAATAATCATTATTTCGAATGTTTCCAAGCATTGAATTTTGATAACCTTGTCGAATCAACGTTTCAACTTTGCAATAATGAAATTAAGTTAGTTTTTAAAATCAATAAACATCAACTTTAATATGATTTTACAACTTCAGAAAAAACAATACATCATTTTTGAGGAGGATCTTTAAGTGTGTTTCAGATTAGGTTTTAATTTGAAATTTTGTATGAAAAGGAATGATCTATATCTTTTCCACCAAATATAGTCTACCAAATCAGAATGGTGTTATATTTATAAACATAATACACATATTCCCCCTTAAAGTTTCTTAAATGCATGGAGGATGAGAAGGGAAATATCAGAATGCATGGCAAAAATTCGTTTAGTAAATAATAGTTCACCATCCGTCTCTCCCGTTCCTCCTCCCTCCACTTTCCTCTCTCTCTTTCAGAAAACATGATAAGAGGAGTTGACGATGGGGAATCCAAGTTCTTGAATGATGTTGCAGAGAGACAGATGAAGATTCAAGCTCAGAGAATGTCAGAAGAGAAACAAATAATCAATGAATACAAGATATCCTTTACTGTGATGGTTTCATATTCTTCATTGTGGCTTTCCCTCTCACATTATTATCTTGCTTTTCATCAGTTTTGCCAATATATTTATTCAATCTTTTCAAAAGACAAAGCATTGAAGTTGAATAATCATTTTGTTTGCACTCACTATGAACATGACGGACATTGAAAGCGGACAAAATATACAGTTCCTCAGATAGACAAAGGAACATCCCTTCACTGCTATTATGTAAAAAGTGAATATGCATGTGACACCTGTTCTACACATTTTTACATAATAGCGGTGAAGGGATGTTCTTTTGTCTACCTGAGGAACTGTATATTTTGTCCGCTTTCATTGTCAGTCATGTTCATAGCGACTATTACTCCACTCAAATTACAGAAGGAAAATGTTATACAGAATGAAAATTTGGGATGTGATGTGATAGGATTCAGTACAATGGGTGGATTCATAGTAAATTGCAAAATATCTTGTATAAGTTTGTTTATGCTTTGCACTTCTTACGGAAATATTTTGTAGGGCTTATTGTATTATAATGGGATTAAAGAATTATCTTTCATTTCTGTTTTTGTTGACCTATTTAGAGAAATAACAGTTGCATGAGTCTGGATTTCCCAATTGTTTCAATACCTTAGTCTCCTTTATTGATTAACTTTCTTTAAACATTTCTGCTCCCCAAAGCGATAAGGTTGTCCTGTGTGATTCCTGCAGGCTCTTCCAATATGAACATCTCCCTCCTTTTCCATCTATCTTGCCTTCTGAAGATATGAAACAAAGAGAGATGCTTTTGACCTTGACTTAAACAAAATACGAATCAGTTGTAAACAATACAGTACCTGTTGCAAGCCAGAGCACCAAGGTGCCGTCTCAGCCAGCTGAGAAGAAAGTAGCGACGGGAAGCAAGAGAAGTCAAGCAGCTCTCCTCGCTGGTGCAGTCAAGAGAAAGAGGTAACAGTTCTTCTAGTTGTCACACTTACATACAATCCAGGGGATCCAGGCTAACTCGGACCCGGGGACAACTTGGCCCCGCTGCAAAAAACAGTCATTTTTTGTCATTTTACCCTGACCCTGACCCTAACTCTATCTAACCCTAAACCTGCAAAAATTGACCGTTTTGCTGCGGGCCGAGTTTTTCCTGATTCTGAGTTAGCCCGACTCCAATTCAGGCTATTACGTTACGCTAGCTGTAACCCTCCGGCCATAATACAGCACTCAAGCACTCAAGGAATTACTTCCTATTGGGAAATCATTTATATCGTCTGGGTCATGAGAAGCATATGGTAACTAATTTCATGCCAAAGGATGTTAGTGCCGGAATTGGCAGGAATTGATAGTTTTGATCCTCCTTGCATCCTCATGATCCTTTATCTAGTGAATTATTCAAGTATTCATGTAAGATGTTATGGATTTGAATTGTTTATCTTTGTTTCATTTTCGTTAACCCTAGGAATAAATTAGGAGTAGAGACCTCAGGGTCAGGGACACAGTGATTAAGTTCGCTCTTCCCCTCCTTAGCACAAATGATACCAAACCATTGATAATGATATCAATTTTTTACCTGAAGATGTCAATTGTGTTTAGATTTCAAGGATCTTCATGGTTTGCTCTTACACTAAATGTTTTTTAATTAATTTCATCATCATCATTTATTAAAGTCATAAATTTCCCTTATGGAAGATTAGCCTTGTGCTAAAGAAATTATCAAATGAAGTCTTTTTCTACTACTACCTTTACTACTACTACTATTAATACTTCTACTACTGACTTTAATGCCATGATGACACTCCCTGCACTTCCTCTTGACTTGAGCGTCCTCCTCATTTAGACCATAGTAGAAAATGGTAAAATGTCAAATGGTGAACCAAAAAGTGTTATCACACATCTGTATCCTTTTTGCAGGCCCAGTTCTACAGCTGATTCTAAATCCACTGAAAATCTTCCATCTGCAAGTGCACAGAACCCTGGATCTTCAAAAGCAACGAGAACCTCTTCTGACAATGGTTCTCATGATCAAGACGAGAATTCTTCAAACGAGAGCAGCGGTGAAGCCGTAGAAGGCCAGGGAGTCAAATGTATTGCAGTTCTTCCAGGGATTGGGTCGTATTCAAACAGCAGTGAGGATTCTGACTCGGACACTAGTGATTCAGAAGGCGTAGAGCTCATAAAGACCGTGTTCCACAAAACTGGAGCCAGACATAAGTGTGACTCAAAGTGATCATGTGTTAGAACATTGGACTGATTCGTAATTCATAACACTTTGAGAATGAGGCATGTTTGACCTTCATTGATGCTGACAAAGTTCATACAGTGAACAAGAAAACTATACTGAAGCAGAGTAATTCATCACTGGAATACTGCTGCAAAAGAAGTCTGGAAAACTGGAAGGAGCTCTGGTAAAAACAATGAAATACATAAATCTCTCATTTTCAAAAGCTTCATGTAATTAAAAAAAATGAGCTCTTACGAACAACAACACAATACAAGCAAAATTTAATTTCATACTTGAAATGGCATGCGCGAATGTACTTAGAATCTTGGAGCCGCGTTGTAGCATTTGACAGGAATTTGAATCAAATTTGTGATCAACTATCTTGAGTTTAAATCGGTTTTCAAATAACCAATGGAATCTCTTTCGACCACCATTATGTAAGTTATGGCGACATGTATCAAGATTGCGGGACAACAAACCAATTTTGAATTAAGGGAACTACCAAAAATGTTAAAATGAAGTACCAGTACTGATCAAATTGACTTCTTTGAATGTATGTGACAAATTGTTGCCCCACGCATATGTGTAAAATAACCAGTCTAGGATGGTCGATATTGCACTCTTGCAAACAATGCCTCCTGTTCATTCAAGCGTGAACACACACCACACAATAATGATACCAAACGATTTGGGATATAACACTCTTTGAAAACATGTATGATAACCTTTCGTTCATAGCTGACTTTAGAAATAAATGAAAATATTCTGAGTGTAAACTTATTTTTGAAACACACAGTAGGTCAATCTAATATTTGATTGACTGGGGTTTGGCTAATCAGTCTTGGTCTTTGTAGAGATGATAAAAAGCTGACAATTTAAAATGTGAATGAAGTCTAGTATTGGGTCTCTCTCTTACTACTTACAATAACTTATTTCAGATGTGTAAGGGATGCCTAAAAAATGTAATTGTATGAAATATGCATAAAGCATTGTCATAAGCAAAGAGAAACTAGAATTAAACTAATTCCTTAAATGAATACGTAATTCCTTAGACTAAGCATTGAAAGCATTGCCATAGGTAAAGAGAAGCTATAATTAAAGTTATTCCTTAACCAACTCTGCTTAACATTACATGTAAAGCATTTCCTTTTCATTTCTTCCAAGTACATGTTTAAATTTGTTTTTATAATACAAAACATTTTACTTACTATTGTGCAGTGAACTATTTCATCTTGCAGTGGATTTCTCTTCTGCATGTACTTTTACAATTCAGTTTGTCTGTAGTCAAGGAATTTCTCTTAATTATGAAAATGGTTGAGTATTTCTTTTTACTGCATGTCTATACTCGCTAATAGTGAATGAATTGGTCATCTTGATTGTTAATATGCTATGCCAATGAAATAAAACAACCTCTTTTTTAAAAACACGGAATGTATATAGCAGGTCTGTTTAAATTAGGGACTTAAGTGGGAATTACTTTGTCTTCATTGGAATGTACATGTATATTAATTATTATGTATTAGTTCACATGCCTTTTAATCTCGAAACAACAGTTTTTATTCTTCACATGATCCCAGTAGTTCCAAATATTCAAATATTGGATTCTGATATTTAACTGAGAAAAAAAGTACTTCCAACAATTTTCTGTAAAATAAAAAAAAGAAGAAAATACTTCAATCATTTTCGTACATTTATTTTTCTAGAGTTGTTGTATGGTGAAATGCATAACTGCTATTTCAGATATTGTAAGACTGGTGTTTTATTTTAGAATGCACTCTTCAGAACACTATCAATGCTATTGTATATTGAACATAAGTTTAATTACTTAACATAAGTTTTTCAAGGAAAAGCTGCATTAGAAATGCAAAAAGTATACCTCAATTTTTGAATTAATTTGATTTTTTAAATAAATCTGAGCTGTAAGATAAAAATCAATAGTTACCATTTGTGTCAGGAAAGTTAATAAGAAATAAAAACAATCATATTCTTAGATTTAAGTATTATCACTTGTTCTGTTCTTGAAAACGTTCCCTTTTCAAGCTTGATATCTTCATTACGGATTAATTTCAGTGCAAACACCAAATGTGTTACTAATATAATGAAACAAATATGATGTTATTAATATTATGTACAGTTCAACAATGGTCTGTGTTTTACTGATTCAGTGAAACCCAGTGCTTGGACCAAGTCTTATGGGTAATATGTGCGCTTGTAAAAATGACGACTGGGGGAATGCTCCCCAGGGAGTGGAGGATGTGCATACATTGTTTGCGGGTAAGAGTCCGATGACCGGGGTAATGATATATCTGTAAAGTGCTTAGACACATCGTTGTAACGATGTATTGGGCACTATACAAAAGCGGAATATTATTATTATTATTATGTTTAACAAACTAAACAATTAGCTTTATTTGTTAAACTTGACTTTAGATTGAGTTGAAATGAAATTGATGTAGAATTATAATATATATCTGGTCTTTCTTTAAAAATTACAAAGATTCGATGGAAAGATAAAGAGAGGAAGAGATATATAGAGAAAAGGACATAGTGAAGAAAAAGAGAGAGAGAGAGAGAGAGGGTGGGGGTAGGGGGGGGGGCAGGCGCGGATCCACGGGGGGGGGGGGGGCGACGGTTAACATTGCAATGAAACCACAAGAAAGTGTTCTTTCTCCCGTCGTTCACTTCACTTCTCGCAAAATGTACAAATCAGGATTATCACTGGCAATAATCGAGATGAACGAATATATTTTATCTGATTGTATTATGATGACTAAATAACATTTTTGCCATAATAATATAGTTGTTTTTTTTGGACGCAATATTTAGGATCCGGATAGTATATTTTGGGGCAAGAGGCTCTCACATCCCTCACGCCAAAATGTGCCGGTACGACGAGGGATAGAAAACAAATCCTCTGATGAATTTTGGATTTGGTTGACGCAAAAATCTCCAAAAAGGGTTCCGTGACTAAAACGAGGTTGAAAAATGCTGATCTAGTAGATTAAATAATGGTGCCCACCCCCCCCCCCAAGACTGAGCCCGACGCTAAGCCGCTGTATGTATTTTAAGCTAGATTGTGTATGTTATAGAAAACCGCCCTATTACGCCATTACTAAAATAAACATGTTTAGTGTCCCCGCCCGCTTCCTTTTTGGTGGCCGCCTCCTATTGTTTTTGTTGATTT